>OY856410.1:971521834-971789334 GCA_963693085.1 Alisma plantago-aquatica
ACACATCTTATCTAGGAGGTCTACATCACATCTGTAAGGTTATATTGTTCATTATGATTTTAAAATCATCATTAATGAAGATGGGAACATGTAAGCTACATGTACTCGGGTACACAATTCTTGTAACCTATATTTTATATATATTATCAATATATATATATATATATAGTAAGTCTTCAATGCCCGCGCTGGTAACAAGGCTATAATACCCATGCAAAGAGTATCAGTGGCATGCTATGTAAATAAATCTAAATCATATACAATTGTTGGAGTAGCGGTGGCATCTACAGTAATTATATAGAAAGTGAATAACGTATGCATGGATTAGTGGTGAAATCATTTGTAATTACACAAAAGTCAGTAATTATACAGAAAGTGAATCATGTATGCATGGATTAGAGGTGGCATCTTTTGTAATTACGCAAAAGTCAATTATGTATGTTATAGAACAATGTTTGTGTCATTTTTTATTCAAAATCTAGCACGAGGGGTGTGATGCCATTATTTTTATCTAGATGACAAATAACTATGAGTGCATTGCACTAGTGGGAAAAGTAGCTTTAGAAATTGAGGCATCTATGTTATGTAAATAAAAAATGAATGCGAACGAGAGTAACCCATAACGTATTTGAATACTTTGTAATGTGTTTGAAAATACTTTAATATAAATGAGTAAATTATATCAGACCGTAGATATGTTGTAATATACAAATAGAAACTGTAATAAGTAATAGACTTTATGAAGATTACAATCTACATTATAGAAATGTCTAGTGATGTTACTTTGTAACAAGGACAGTAGATATGTTGTAACAAGGATGTAGATATATTGTATATTATGGAAACTATAACAAGGACCATAGATGTGTTGTATATTACATAAACTGTATAATATAATCTACATTTGTAAACAAATATAATCAAGATTACAAAATATCATCCTTATTTACATTTGTTTCCTTTCTATTATAAATTATCAGTTCTGATTACACACCTTTATTTCTTATTACAGAATCTCATCTTACTTGTCGCTATAATTCAGTATACGTCGTCAGAATACACATTACATTTTAGTTTTTGGAATTACAAAATGTTTATTTTAGTTACAATGTGTTCTTTCGTATTACATTTTTTCTACGTGTATTACATTTACTCTTTGCTATTTACTTTGTTTCAGATTATCTATTCTAATTACAAAATATCATCCTTGTTTATGTTTGTTTCCTTTCTATTACAAATTATCTGTTCGGATTACAAATCTTATTTTTATATTACAGAATGTCATCTTACTTTACTTGTCTCTATAACTCAGTATATGTCACCAGTATACGCATTACATTTTAGTTTTTTGTATTACAAAATGAGAACAGAGAATTTGTAATGGGAATAGAGAATTTGTAATGACATCAGAGAATGTGTAATGGGAAGAAGAAATTTGTAACTAAAGAAGATGTTGTGTGATACAATCTGGAAGTGTCATTCTATTTCTCATGTGTTTATTTGTCTCCACAAAAGGACATCACTATAATAGTTTTAGACTCATTACGCTGAACATGGGCATGCTTCAAGTTGGTACATGATCAATTAGAAAATAATATTTATTCATCTCTCTTTTTCTATGGGAATTGGATTTAACGTGATATGTGATTCAGTGAGAAAATTGTAAAATACTCTAATCCCATTCTACCATCCTCCATCGTGATCTCATTTTGTCACTTTTCCAGCAGGTGCGGTCAAAATGAATTACAGATCTGGTCCATAAACCAACAAATCAATACGTGTTGTATATTTACACGTCATGCCACCGGACCAATACTTTCATATAATTACAAAGTGATGCCACCGGACCAATACTTTCATATAATTACAAAGTGATGCCACCGGACCAGTATTTCCAGATAATTACAAAGTGATGCCACTGCTTCTTCAACATGGGTAACTTGTGTTATCTACCCGCGCGGGCAGCAAGTGAATAGCCATTATATATATATATATATATATATATATATATATATATATATATATATATATATATATATATATATATATATATATCTGTGTGTGTGTGTGTTTATATATGTAGACTCAGGCTAGAATACGCTCCAGTGTACTTATCATACCGTATACCCCACTGGTGTTTGCCAATCTACACCATATGTATGTAAAATCAAATTCATTGATCTTCATTTTTATAATAATAAAAGACCACATACAAAATTTGAGCCCATTAGGATGAGTGCAAGTTACTTTTCCAAGGACAACAAAATCGACACACATAACTAATTTAAATTGTATGATTTTTGCATCTTTTAGATGCATGACTTATAAG
Organism: Alisma plantago-aquatica; assembly: GCA_963693085.1. Taxonomy (NCBI): domain Eukaryota; kingdom Viridiplantae; phylum Streptophyta; class Magnoliopsida; order Alismatales; family Alismataceae; genus Alisma; species Alisma plantago-aquatica. The sequence continues at coordinate 971,524,164 of OY856410.1, forward strand.
TGTCCAAGTGAGCTCAAATTAATTATATAGTATGTTTGTAAGATATTTAAGAAGATCAATAGTTTAGATTTCCAAAATTATTATTTCATGATGGAAAACGATTGAGGTATATAGTGTCTCCTGTACACTCGAGTGTATTCCAGCTTAACTCTCTCTCTCTCTCTCTCTATATATATATATATATATATATATATATGTGTGTGTGTGTGTGTGTATCTGTATATATATATATATATATATATATATATATATGTGTGTGTGTGTGGGGGGGGGGGGTGTATGGGGATTCATTCAGTATCTTGCAGATAGCCTTGATTTTCACTATCCATCCACCCGAAAAATAACTATATTGTCAGAAAAGTAACTTGCTAGACAACAAAGTAATTATGCTGATAAAAAAGTAACTATACGACTAAAAAGGTAAATTTGAGGAGAGAAAATATATATGTAATATTGCAAATGTAACTATCTTTGCATGAAAAGTAACATATTGCGAGGTAAAGTAATCATCTGCATGTCAAAAGTAAGAAACTCCAAAAAAAAACCAAAATAGGGGGTGGGTATCTACCCACACGGGTATTAAATATGGGTGATATATATATATATATATATATATATATATATATATATATATATATATATATATATATATATAGGCTAAAAGAATCGGAGTACTTGTATCTTATATGTATCCATCTTCATTACTGATGGTTGCACAATTATAATGAATAATCTAACCTTGTAGATGTGTTGTATACCCTTTAGATAACATGTGTATTAAAAATCATCTCAATATGACATTTCTAGATCATCTAATGAAAGAATATGTATATTTTCTAATCCAAGTTGTTGAAACTGCAAAAATTGTTCGATGATATATTACTATATCTCATGATTTATATGAGATATGATTGTGAAATTTAAAATACTTGTAATCTAAACAATGATGATTCAATCCATATACATACATATATATATATATATATAATACATTTATAATATATATTTTCTGGGCCATATGGTAATTAACAATCGGCACCTTGTGCAATGGTTTGTTGATTACATGTGTCTGTGGATCACATTTAATAATTTGGTTTAAAATGTTGAATGGTCGAAAGTATTGAAGTGGTGTAGTGGCTTTTGTAGAAGGTGTAGGTCTCAAGTTTGAGTCTTACATTAAAAACTATTTTTTTAAGTTTTATACAAGTATAAATACATTTTTATGAAGATAATCCCCCCAACATTCAGATCCTGGCTCCACCCCTGTGTGAAACCTTCCAAAAAAAAATTATGTTGTATGGATCCCCCTGTCTGAAGGTGCCACGTCATTTGGCATTTTTATTAAAAATAAAAAATAAAATTTGAAAAATCTCACTTAGTATGGAGCTTTCTAAAGTGAATGCCAATTTGAAAGCGTCATAGTGTTTCAATTTTTTTGTTTTATTTTTATTTTTTTACATTTTTAATAAAAACACCAAATGATATGGAATATTTTGACTCGGGATTCGTAAAATGCCATTTTAAGTGTCGTTTTTAGACTAAAGTGTGCTATTTTGATTAATTTATCCAGAGGGGTGCTAAGAAGGTAAATAATTTAGTTAAAGTGTGCTAAATTGGTTTTTTCATTAACTTTTTGGACCATACCACTGTTTGCACATTTTTTGTATGAGTAAGGTTATCCATACCCTCTGACCCACTTGGTCATCCATGTGTTTGTTGAGAAGCATGATCAATAATGACATGGCACAAAAAGCAAATATATTACCAAAGAGAGAAAAATAGCAGAGAGATAAATATTTTGTTCATAATTTTAAACTGTAAAGATTTTTTTTACAAAATAAGAAGTATTATGTTCATCACAAAAAATATTTTCTAGCAACACTAATGTTGACATATTTAGAAGAAAAAATAATATAAGAAGTATGACAAGAGAGGAAAGAAGTATACAGAATTACGATACCCATAAAATTTTGCGTATTGTATTCTTAAATGGGAATAATATTAGTATTGCACCTCCAAAATGACATTAATATACCTAAAATAGACATAGTATCCCATATATCGATACTAAACTTGGATTGATTATCAAGTATAATATTAAAGTTAAACTGGCATAATAAATATTATACTATACTAGGTGTAGTACTCGTGTTTTGGGGTACAATACATTAACAAGTAATATATTAATATTGTACCTTCAAAAATGAGAGTAATGTACCTCAAAAGATTGGTGATATACTCAGATAGAGGTTAAATGGAAAAAAGATATACTCGAATAGATAAATAAAAGGGGTATAATACGCGTGATTCGGGATACATGATTACCATTTTGAGGTGCAATACAAATGTGTACTTGCTGATGTACAATACTCAAAATACGAGCATTGTACTCTGAACATGTATATCTACCTTGAAACATGTATATTATATTTCTCTCATATTATCATTTTTTCAAAATATGTCAATATTAGTCTTGTTGGAAAGTATTTTTTATAAAGAATCTAATATTTTTTATATCATCAAAAAATCGAGTTGAAAGTTATGGACAAAACTATTTTTTCTCTCTTCTACTTATCTTATCTTTTATTGTTAAATTATGCTACGCAAAATCACCTATACACCTAGGGGGAAAGGATGGGGCATGCCCCCTAAAAAATTAAAATGTGTGATGTATATATATATAGAGTCAGGCTAGAATACACTCGAGTGTACAGATTGCACGAATACCCTCAAGTGTGTTTGCATATCAAGACTATTTTTTGCAAAATATAAACCATTGATTTTCACTATCATACTATAACTAGTCTACATACAAATTTTGAGCCCATTTGGACGAGTTTAAGTCACTCATCCAAGGACAATAAAATCGACGCACGAAACTAATTTGAAATGCATAATTTTTGCGGTCTTCATAACATGACCTATAAATGTCCAAATGTGCTCAAATTTTTTTATATGAGCTATTCACAAGATGTTTAAGAAGATCAATAGATTAGATTTTTGAAAAAAAAATATTACATCATGAAAAAGTATTTGAGTGTATTCTGCTCTGAATACACTCGAGTGTATTCCAGCCTGACTCTATATACAAACATATATATGTATATACAATTTTTTGTGTCATATGGTAATCAACAACCGACACCTGGAGCAGTGTTTTGTTGATTGCATGTGTTTGTGTATCGTAGGTAATAATACGGTTTAAAATGTTGAATGATCAAAAGTATTGAAGTGGTATACTCATTTGTGTAGAAGGTGCATTTCTAAGGGTCTCAAATTTGAATCTTACATTCAAAATATTTTTTTTAGTTTTATACAAGTATAAATATATTTTTTGAAGATAATTTTGGCCCCCAAAATATTTAGATCATGGCTCCGCCCCTGTGTGAAACCTACCACAAAAATTGCCATTTTATGGATCTCGAGTCTGAAGGTGCCACGTAATTTGGTGTTTTTATGAAAAATGAAAAAAATGCCACGTAGTGTGGCACTTTCTCAAGTGAATGCCAATTTGAAAGCACCATAGTGTTTCAATTTTTATTTTTTATTTTTTTTGCATTTTTAATAAAAATGCCAAATGATGTGGCGTATTTTGACTTGGGGTCTATAAAATGCCATTTTAAGTGGCATTTTTAGACTAAAGTGTGCTATTTTGGTAAATATTCTAGAGGGGTGCTAAGAAGGTAAATATTTTAGTCAAAGTGTGTTAAATTGTTTTTTTTCTTAACTTTTATTGGACCACTGAGACCACCATTTCCACATTTTTTGTATGAGTAAGGTTATACATACCCTCCGACGCATGTGGTTATCAATGTGTTGGGGTGATCAATGTTGACATGGAACAAAAAGCAAATACATTACTAAAAAGAGAAAATAGGAGAGAGAGAAAAAAATCTTATTCATAATTTCGAACTATAAGGAATTTTTTGACAAAATAAGAAGTATTATGTTCATAACAAAAAATATTTTCTAGAAAAACTAATGATGGCATATTTTGAAGAAAAATAATAATGTAAGAAGCATAACAAGAGAGAAAAGAAGTATAATACAGTACCCACAAAATTTTGAGTATTTTACTAAAATGGGAGTAATATTAGTATTGTACCTCTGAAACGATAGTAATATACCTCAAAAAATAGATATAATATCCCAAATATCAGTACTGAACTTGTATTGATCATCAAGTAAAATATTAAGTTAAACTGACATAATAAACATTCTACTATACTAGGTGTAGTACTTGTGTTTTGAGGTACAATACGTCATCAAGTAAAATGTTGATATTGTACCTCCAAAAATGAGATTAATGTACCCTAAAATATTGGTGATATACCTAGATAGAGATTTAGCTAAAAAAAGATATACTTGAATAGATAAATAAAAAGGATACATTATGCGTGATCGGGATACATGACTACCATTTTGAGGTACAATAAGAATGTGTATTTATTGATGTATCATACTCAAAACATGAGTATTCTACACTGAACATATATATGCTACCGCAAAACATGGATTCTATAATTCTCTCATATTACCATTTCTTCAAAATATGTCAACACCAGTCTTGTTCTTTTTATTTCATAAAAAAATTTGGGTTGAAAGTTATGGACAAAACTATTTTCTCTTTGTTCTACTTCTCTTATCTTTTATTGTTGAGTTAAGTTACCCACAGTCACCTATACATCGGACTACCCACATGTTCCTCGGTAGCACGTGTTTTTTCTGGGCCCAACCACTTTTTGGCTGATGCAAATTAATTGCACACCAGGATCAAATAGACGTTTGGGACTCCTAAAACCTCTCCTCAGATCCCTCTTTCTCTCACTTCTCTCTCTCTCTCTCTCACTACAACAATTTCTTCACACCCACGATCCCTCCTCTTAGCTAGCCCACAACCATAGCACTCTCTTAGACGTACAATGCTCTGATTCCAACTTCCTTCATCATTCACTGATGTGAGTATTTCATATCATCTTTTAGATCATGTTTAGTTGTATATCCATGTTGTTTTGACTCAATTATCACTCTCATTCATGCTAGATTCTATGTTTTTAGCTATTCTTACTTGTCTCATGGTTTGGATTGTAGGTACTACATTTTATAATGAAATGATGAGGAATATATCATACTATCACTTATTGGATCACTCCTTAAGTATCTACATGTTTTGGGATTTGAAACTACGCAAATACCACTTTTTACGGCATGTAAAACTGACCTACATGTCGTAAGTTATGAGTAGAATACACAGCAGCCCATAACGGCCATTGACACGCCACGTCTTAAAAAGACACCCCGTTTCTTAAAAAGACACGACGTGTCTTATTTAAGACACCTCGTGTCTCAGTCCAAAAATTGAATGCAGAACTCTAGATTTGCAGCAAAATGCCGTGTTTTATTAAATACATGTTGTGTCTTATTAAAGACACATCGTGTAACCTCCCAGAACTCGATCCAAACTTCAGTTATTACATAAGACATGTCGTGTTTTATAAAAGACACATCGTGTGACCTACAAATTTCACTCAAACACGAATTTAATTATCTCACACTTATATATACGACCCCAACTCGCCATGGGACAGTTATGACGGCTTAGGGCGGAATTTTTGGAGGGAAACTCAAATGGAGGGAGTCCAGGAGAAGTTGGAGGAGACCAAGGGAGATAGGAGGTGATTACTCAAGAGAAAACCCTCTTCTTCTTCCTTCTTATTCACTATTTGCAGCAAAGATCTTCTTCTTCTTCTTCTTCTTCTATTCGCTTGGGAGTGAAGAAATCTGGGGAAAGTGTAGCAAGTAAGGATGGAGCTTGACTTCTAGCTGAAGTTCTTCTTCGTTCTACTACTTCTCACGGACATACTAGTTTTTTCTACTCTTTTACTATGTTCTTTGATGTTTTCTGCCGCTTGTACCTTCTTTCTCTAGCCATGGATGAGTAGAATCTGAATCTTGGACATGGGAGAGTAACTCCCATGTCATAGCTTGTATGAACATATGAATTTCGTACTAAATGTTAGTTGCTTGCATGTTCCAAGAGTTGTTTCAGATCTGAAATGCTTGTTTGTATGATTGACCATCATACTTGCATGTTTTATTCTTTTTTCATAATCTGAGAAGATGTGTTTGAGAGTATGGAGTTACTCTTTTGGCAACTTGTCCTTGACTGCGAGAGTGGTTGGGATTAAGTTGAGGAGCAAGGTTTGTGATTCAAAATGAAATACATACACGAGAGTGATGTATGGAGTAAGAATAGTCATCACTTCATCGGGAGGTGAGTGATGACTACAAACCTCCTTTGTAAGTTAATTAACATGTTTAAATTCGTATTTTAGTATAAGCTATGATGTGATAGTAAAATCCCAAGTCTAGGATCCTCCTACATCTGAATCTTAACATTTCTTAAGTGATAATTTACTATTTTGTTTTAAATCTATAATTTAGTTATTCTAATCCTATCATCTTGTGTACAACGATCTAGATTATTGAAAATCATAACTCTTGCGCCTAGCTAACCAACGCTCCTTGTATTCGACCTCGACTACAACTACTCTCGTATACTTGTGGGAAATATCTAGTTGAGTAAAGGATCATTCTTATGATTGAAACTCTTTATTATAACAAACTAACATTCACCTTCTCTTCCATTGAGCTCAGTTGCAACAACCTCACCAAGCTCTACCACATCGACCTCCGCTGATTTCGATCTCCTCCACTGCCCTAGCTCTCTCGCAATAGTACAATACTACTCTGCTTCAAGGGATTCTTTGTCGTATACTCCTTTGCCCAGAGATCTCTCCACTGTAGAACTTGGCACAAGTACAGTACTTGTGTTAGGTTAGGCTGCTGACGATCCTACTAGAGAGTTGCATACCAATGGTTATGTTGGAGTGTGTTGCAATGAAGTGGTCTCTCTTAATGCTGCTGACTGTCCTGCCCAAGTATTGTACCTGGTTCCAACTTCCTTCGTCTTTTTCCTTCTCCCTCACCTAACTCTACTGCAAGACCTCCGCCCCATAATCCCTCACCTACTTTGCATGTTTCTCCCATTTCTTGTATAGTACCCACTTCTTTATCTATTGATTTGGTTGAGTTAACATTAGCAATGAGTTTAGTATTATATTTTTGAATGAGGGAGAAAGGATTGGTTGTTAGTATTGTACTTCTTGTACTATAAAATGTGGTTGTTAGTACTTTACTTCTTGTAGAATGTGTTTGTACTCCTTTTATATAATTTTTGTCAAAAGCTACACTCTAAATATATGTAAAAATGTGGTTGTTAGTACTGTACTTTATGTACAATGTGTTGTACTTCTTGTGCTCCAAAATATAGTTGTTAGTATTATACTTCTTAAACAATGTGTGTGTAAGTATTGTACAATTTTTACACAATTTTGTCAAAGCTACATTTTGAATGTATGAAATGTGATTGTTAGTACTATACTTCATGTACAATGTGGTTGAAAGTATGGTATGTTTCGTACACAATTTTGTCAAAAGCTACATTTTGAATGTATACAAAATGTGGTTGTTAGTATTGTATTTCTTGTACAATGTGGTTGCTGGTATTGTACTTCTTGTGTGTAATTTCGATAAGCGTTACATTCTAAATTTATACAAAATATAGTCTTGTATTGTACGCTCAAACTATATTTCTCGTATTGTACATCTAAATATATTGTCAAATCATATTAGTATTGTACGTCTCGTATTGAGGTATTGGTCTATGGATATATTGTATGTGGTTAGTATTGTACTTCTTATACAATTTGTCTCTTAGTAATGTACTTCTTATATGCAATTTTGACAAGTGATGTTATCGTTGTATATCACATATTTGTGTGTCCTGTACAGTACATATTAAAGATACAAATATCTAATGGATAATGGTAATAAGATTTGAAGGATATATGTAATATACAGTTATTAATATTGTACGTCTTGTATTGTGTATTGTACTATACATCTTGTATTTTACGTCTTATAATGTGTGTTGATATTGTACCTCCGGAAAGTTAACACAACATCAGTCATCGCGGGAGAATGAACTTCACTCAGATTTGAAAAAGAATTATTTAAGAAGTGTATGCATAAGGAAGATTATTAAAAAAATTAGTATTGTATATCTTGTACTGTACGTAAAAAATGAGTTGAAAATGATAATGATTGTGTGTATGCAAATATCAAAATATGTAATATTACGTAAAATATTGTATGTATGATTAAATTTGAAAGTTTTATTGTTGTGTATATATAACAAAATTAGACGTGACATATAAAATAAGTTACAAATAAACAATATCAACAAATGTACGTACAGTATGTGTGTTTTTGTGAATGAATCTGAACTGGAGAGAAATTGGAAGACAACAGAGCTTTAAAAAAATAGAGGGAACTAGCAACGAATAAAAATTTGAATTTGAATATTTTTCATAATTTGGGGTGGAATTAGATATCACAAGTAAAATCTGCGGGGGAGTGGATACAATAACTGCATTTTGTAGGCGCTTTGCATGACTTTTGTATGGGCAATAATACAAAAGAGCAGTTGCAGGTGGAACATCTCTAGGATGCATTATCTCTCATTTTTTCCATACTCTGGGTATATCAGCGGGTGGGTAAGTAACTATGGCTAGAATTTTCCGTTAAAGTTTTATTGTTGTTGGTTGTACAGGACAATCATGGGGGGGGGGGGGGGAGGGGGGGTTGTCTACAGGAGACTAGGTCTAGAATTCTTCTTTCGATATATATAATAAGGCTGAGTAGTATTCTTAGGTATGTTTACTTCACTACGATATCTTTACAAACCCTCCGATCTTCATATAACTTTATTTGCCCTTCTCCACGAACTCGGTTGTGCTCCGGATAATCAGAAAAATATGCAAGCCCTATTTCCAGCCCATGTAAAAACTGTCTCCCGCGTGGCAGGATTCAGCCTAACCCGACCCACATTTATAGAAGACTACCGTGCAACGGGTTTATGTTTGCCATCCTCTTTCTTGGGCTTCCGGCGCCGTCACACGAATATCAGTTTTCAAAAGACTTTGTGACATATAGCACCGTGATCCTCCGTAGAATCAAGACAGCCGCAGTAACATTTGAGTAGTTGTCGTGGAAGACCATGGCAGCATTTATAACTTACTCGTCTTTAACTGCAACGTGAAGGTCGTTCACTGAAAGAACCACATGTGCAATTTGTCATTTTCATTGAATGATACGAGCCAGCTGCTTAACCTCTGTTTGGCAACAAAATACCGAGACTCCTGTCCAGGTTGAATTGGTCGGAATATCCAGAATGAAATGACCTGATTCATAACAAGTCTGGACACGTACTGTATGTTATATATATATATATATATATATATATATATATATATATATATATATATATATATATATATATATATATATATGTGTGTGTGTGTGTGTGTGTGTGTGTGTGTGTGTGTGTGTGTGTGTCAACATATTCATTGTGTTGTGTGAGATAAATATTTGAAAATGAGTTTGAATACAGATTATTGGTTGTATGTCCTGAGAGTCATTATGTGATGATTTTATTAGGAATACATTGTATATTATTTAATCATTATTAAAATAGCAGTTACACTTTTAATATTTTCTTCAATATTTAGATAACGAATAAATATAATAATTTTTAAGATTTTTTACCCGATGACATATAACTTAGGTTGAGGATTCAGATATGAGATCATATGCATATTTAAGAGTATTTATTCTTGTTATGTTCCTGGCCAATAATGATTGTGAATATTATAAGAAAATAATAATACATAAGACTAATGTGTATATTGAATGTTGACTATGTCTCTTTAATCAACATATTAAATATCAATTCAGATATATAGATACTTGTTAGAGAACATTTTGTACTAAATAGACTTACTTTGAGAATCAAACATGTAAGCCTTTTTTCCTGAAAATTAAAGCCTGTGAATGTTGGAATGTATGTCCAGAAGCCAACTATATGATGATTGCAATGACATATCTTGTAAATGATTTGATTAATAATAAAGATAAAATTTCAATTTATTTTATTTTATGAGGTATTAACCCAATACAGTAGATGATAAAAGTGTTAAGGTGTCTAATATCCTAGAACATGTTATGGCCAATACACTAAAGTATGGTGTGGCCAATATCTTCAAGAGAGGTGAGGACGTTATACTCATGTATGGTGAAGGTGATACACCATATGATTGGTAGGGTTGATACCTTGATGGGTAAGGGTATGAGGGATATGATGATGTCTATCTCAATATACACCTAACCCAATACATGTGTTCAACTTGACATACATGATTCAGTATGATGCACCTTGTAAAGGTGAGGGTAAAACACTCTTAGGAGTGATGTGTGTAATACCAAATAATGATGTGGTTAATACCTTGATAGATGAAACACCTAAAGTGACTGATAATGGTATATCAACAATGCCTTAACTCGAGATGAGTCCATATCACTTGATGATAGTTGGGTAATTCAAATGTGTGACTTCTGGCCAATACACTACATGATAAATGTGATGTGTTAGTGCATAAAGTATTAGGATGGGGTATACCCTAATACAAGATAAGTTGATGAACTTAAGTAAGTTAAAAGTGATGAGAGAAGTGATACATCAAGGCATGATAAATACCACATCCAACACCTCAAGGTAGATGCACCTTGATGCACCTTAAATCCAATATACTTGGATGAGTAACACATGAAGTGTGTCATGTCAATTGTTACATTAATATGTAATGAGTTTAATGCACTTTGATAAGTGTAGGCTAACATTCCTTGAGAAAGGGTTAAGCCAAGTTAATAAAGTATGATGTAATCAATATCCTAGTCAGGATGAGAGAGAAACTCATACTTTGTGTTAATAATCATTTAATGATAAATGATGAGAATAAATAAGTATGACTGAATACTTATGATATCAATATTTGCTCCTAGATGTGTGGATCAATGAATTAGGGTTTGGGTTAATAATATGAACATGAAGCCCTATTCGGATGTAAAGGGAAACCCTAAATCTAATGACGGGAAGGTTGTATTTCTCTTATTGCATAAGCCTTGTAAGGCATGTTAAATACTTGTATAACAAGTATAATGATTAATGGCCTTGTGAGCCATATGAATAAGTTGTTTCCTAGTGAGAGGTGACAAGATGTGTAATGGCTTTATGAGCCATGTGAATAAATTGTTGCCTAGTGAAAGGTGACAAGATGTGTAATGGCCTTGTGAACCATGTGAATAAGTTGTTTCCTAGTGAGAGGTGACAAGATTTGTAATGGCTTTGTGAGCCATGTGAATAAGTTATTTCCTAGTGAGAGGTGACAAGATGTGTAATGGCCTTGTGAGCCATGTGAATAAGTTGTTGCGTAGTGAGAGGTGACAAGATGTGTAATGGCCTTGTGAGCCATATGAATAAGATGTTGCCTAGTGAGAGGTGACAAGATGTGTAATGGCCTTGTGAGCCATGAGAATACTTGTACAACAAGTGAAATGAATACCTTGGTATGAGGACCTAGAGGTTATGGTTACCTGTTACAGAGGTAACAATGCTTCATGATGATCTAAGGGTTTGAATACCCAGATCTAGTATCATGATAATGATGTGAAGGGATGAGAAATCCCAGTAATGTGATAAGGGACTGAGATCCCAAGTATCATGTGTTTAAAGATTTGAAAAGTACATGATAGATGTATTACACCTTTCTTTGTAGCATTTGTTGTGATTAATAATGATAACTGGGTTGATGCTAAAAGAATGTTATAAGGCACTTAATATATCACTAGAAACCATAAAATGTTGCCCTGACCATAGATCCATCAGCGTCAGAATTTGCTGAATGGTGAAACGGGTTTCCCGCAGCATAACCTAGAATGCATATTTTTGAATATGTGGGGGCATGAATCCTAAGTGTCTATGACTCAGTAATTTCATAAGAATGTCTCAATAGAGTACGATGAACTGACATGTTGCTCAGAGCATGGTGCCTATGTGACCATGGCTCAGAGTATGGTGCCTAAGTGACCATGGCTCAGAGCACCGTTGCCATTTTAGCTCTAAGCGAGGATGTCTATGTACCCTGGCATAGCTATATTGCACCTGACACAAGATGTCTTGCTAAGCCTAAGTGGTCTCGTACTGACCGAGACAAGGGAGGTCATGGCAACTGGCTCTTCCATTGACCTTGTATGGTACTGACTTGTAATAAGTTTGTGGTCAATTGGAGATGACCGGGGTATGCTTCATCTCCTCAGGGCATAAGTGTGATTGTAAACTATGTTCAACTGTGTAGCATATCTTCTTAAGGATTGAATATGAAAAACATTGTTTGATGTGCAATACAGTTATACATCTTAGTTGATAGATGTTATTTATATTTCTTTACATTCCTTGCAAAGCAGATAGATGATTTATAACTCTACCATGAGTAGATGTTGTAAAGAGCCAAGATCAACTCTCTACTAAAATAATCATGGTAAACAAAAAACACCAATGTGTGGCAGTAGAAGTTAAAACTTTGACTATATTCATTTGTATAAAGAGTACATTACAAAATTCCCAAAAGGGTGTACAACTTTATACACAACAACATGATCTAGGTAGAGGAAGACTCAAACCAAATCAACTTGTCTCCAAACGAAACAACTTATAATATAGCTAGCTAAACCCAAGCTAGAAGGTTGAACTCCATATCCCTAGCCTTAGGCTGGTTCACTATGCTTCAACTGCATACTCTGATCCTATACCTGGGTGGTTGGGATCACCCAGAAAGAGAGAGATAAAAGTATGTGTTAATCAAAAGGAATAAGGACAATTAATAAAGTGCAACATTGCATAATAAAATAATTCACAATACTTACAGAGTCAAAAGTATGAGGCAAGTATAATAATTAAGATTTAAGAACTTCTGCCAAGATGCATCTACCACAATAATAAACAAAAGTATGAGGAGAGGGGAAAATGCACATCCCAAACCTCAAAAATATATATAATATGGGAAGAAAATGCACATTCCCCAGGGCGAAATTACACATGCCCTCTATGGGCGGTTTGTACTCATGTACACTACATTAGTTATTTGGTCAACAATTCCTCATGTTGAGTAATCCACTTGGAAGTAGTGGAAATATAAATGATATTGCATCATAGAAAATGTGACAGCCCACCATCACCCAGACAACGAGATGACACGTGAAAATGTGCGGAACTAGCATATTACCAAAAATACGGGTTAATTAAAATTGATTGCGGAAAGCATACTCAAGGGAACTTTTGCATTCAGATCCTTCAGAGAAAGCATGTTATAAAAAATATTTACAGGCTTTGATATATGTTCATCGCTTATTGGAGCCAGCTGTACCATCAGCACTAGAGTTCATCACCTGTTTATATATACATAACGGCCACGTACAACCAACAACATGATTATACAAAAATTACAATAGCTAGACATCGTGAAACGTCGTCAAACACCTTCGAGGACCTAAGAGTACAGGGACGACTCTAGGACTCTACTACAAAACCATCAAAACAACAACATGGCCATCTCTTGCCTTCTACTGCTCTTCTTGCTGCTTGGCCGCAACCTCACGAGCACCACCACGTCTAGAGAGATCACCTAAAAAGGGTGTAAACTAGCGAGGTGAGACACATAGTCCCAGTGAGAAACATAACTCCCCACCGAAACTATAAAACCTCATAAGGTTAAAGCAAAAACAACATATAACTGATAAAGTGTATAGCAAGAGCAGCATACTGAGCAAGGCTATTATTACCATAAACCTTACCAAGATATCCAGGAGGCGTATAACCAAGTATTTCTTTAAGGAACATGATTGACAAGATAAGCTTTATAAGAACTTATTACAAGATATAAGGATCATACACACAACTGCATAGTTCATTTAGATCAGCTATAAGAAAGGCCTCAATCAATGTTCCATATTTTGTTCTAAGCAAGATATACTATTCAACTGGATTACATTTTATTATGCGTTGAGGAAGTGAGCCTTCCCTGCTCAAATCCAACCATTGGCTTCGAAGCCCAATCCGGTGCCACACAAGGTCTGAGGAGATCCGAACTCCATGACCTCACCTTCCTGTGGTCAGTACATGAATCATCAAGCAAGACCGCAGTCTTATGCTTATAGGGCCTCAGCCTCTGGGTTAGCTCTGCAAGCTACCCATATAAACATCCGAGCCATGAACACATCATTCTCATCATCACATATCCTGAGCCATGAGTCTGTTCACCATGCTCCACATATCCTTAGTCTGCAACCACAGTTGCACTCAAATCCTCCTATTTTAGGCTAGGGGAAACCTCGCATATTCAACAATATGCGCTCCAGGTAATCCCGTAGGGCAAACCTATTTCACCATCAACAAATACTGACGATGATGGATCTGTGGCCAGGGAAAACTACATGATATGTTTATCTTTAATTAATTAGTGTATTTTAAGACAATTGTTGAGGCAACCAAAGTATAAACATAGCCTTATATAATTTCATCATCAATTCCATCATCATACTGTCCTGGGACCTCAATCCCTCATTATAACAACCACTACCCCTCAAGGCATCATATCATGCATCAACATTTTGGGAATGCATCCCTCATTAGACCTATCAGGATAACACCTCAACTAGGACAACACCTCAACTAGGCATTTAGCCTTTATCAGGTCCTTAGACCTATCAACCTATTATCTCTTTAGCAAGGATTATCATCTCATTGGGCTAGTCAAAGGACATATTTCTCACAGCTCTCACCAGAATATGAATCCACATAGTATACCTACACAGTTAGTATACGCATTCAAAGAGATAACTTAAACCATTATGGGTTAATAGGATTATTATACTATCCCGCATAGAGCAACATCCATGATTATAAGCTTTATCATTCATAGTATTATTGTCAATCATGAGTATATATATTATGCCATATACTTGTGATCATATACACGTGTCACATTAACATGTGTAGCAACATCATATCTTTCCAAACATACCTAGTTCACAACCTATCATCTTATCTCATCATCATAGCTGCATAATTCAAGGTGGTTACATCATATCACTTATATTATCATTATTAATAGAGTACCATAAACTATAAACATTCTAGGTTATCAAAACCCTCACCAAATCTCCGACAACCCTTACTATAGGTATGGCGAGCAGCGCCAACCCTCACTAAAGGGTGTTTCGGCTAGGGTTCCAACCCCTAGAGCACTTGTGCCATCATGTCGACCAACCACGCTTCAATCTATCATTCACCCAACTCACAAGGTGTCGGGCAACCAGATATAAGGATGGATCATGCATCATCAACAGCGACTGTTGACCAAAATCCTATCGTGCACACGAACTAGGGTTAGGGTTCCTCTATCGGCTAACCCTCAACATTGACCATATTGGCCAAAGGGTATAACGCCCAAGGCGCCTCTATTCAAACATCTCCATGTCGTTCAAGGGTCATCCCTATCGGCCAGGGAACCCATGTCGTCGAAGATACCATATAGGGCATGGACATGCTGGCTACTCATCCAGCATATCGACCAACACTACTAGGGGTCTCTAAACCACCATCATCTCGGGCACCAAAAGACTACTTCATACCGCCAAGACCCATCACAAGGTGTGTCACGAAGAGAACACATAGGGTGTATCGCCCAAGCTCCAACTCTACAAAGGGTATCGGCCAAACTCAACACAAGGTAGGGGTATCGGGCAACCTTACCTCAAGATGTATCGTTCAGAGCACAAGATATAAGGTGTAACAGTTAAGGGTACAACCCAATTACCTCAAGATGTATCATTCAGAGTACAAGATATAAGGTGTAACAGTTAAGGGTACAACCCAAGACAAGTCTATCGGGCAACACTACTCCAAGGTCATATCGTGCAAGGCACAACCCTACATGGTCATCTTCAACCTCAAGCACAAGGGCACCAAACCCTAATTGATCAAGAAGATCAGCTCACCTCTCAACAACCAAGAGATAGGGGTTTTCCACAACCTCTATCACAAATCGGGCAACCACAAGGACCAACCCTCAACATAGGTCAACACATATCCGAGAGCTCACCTCTCAAATCCATGGTGAGAGGAGGGTGTTTCCCAAGCAACTAGAATATAAGCTCACCTCTCAACTTAAATGAGAGAGGGGTATTGCCTACATCACTAGAGCTCAAACTCACTTCTCATAAACCAAGGAGAGAAAGGGGTATTGCTACCAAAGAAAACCCCAAACTATGGTTCGGCCAACTAGGTGTAAAGGCATATAAACCATCAACAACATCATACTCACTATATCCATAAGATCAACAAGATGTACTAGAGCAAGAAACATAACATGCAATGGCCGATCATCCACATATATGAATCATGCAACATAGAGAAAGTAGTATAGCTAGGGTTAGAAGTTATGTAACCCACCTTAATTAAACTCCTCAAGCTCCAAAGTTCTAGGATTCAAGCTCCTAGCTCCAAGCACACCACTTTTGGCCACCTCAAGAAAAGGAAGAAGAACCATAACCACCATGGCCGAATAGTAGGCAAGATGGAGAAGAAGATGCTAAGGAGAGAGGGAAGATGCTTACCAAAGAACAAGACCCACCTAGGGTTCGACCACCAAGCTAGAGGAAGAAGAAAAGATCTCCACCAAGGGGAAAGGATCGGCCACCAAGCTCTCCAAGGAAGGTGTGTCGTGCATACAAGGAGGGAAGAGCAACAAAAGAGCTAAAGGGTTCCCAAGGAAAAGAAAGGCAAGGCATATATAGATGAGGGTCAAGGTTAAACCAAGGCAAAGTGTCACCTTACCAAGGGACACTTGTCCATACGTTTTACCACCTTGCAAAACACATGCACATGCTATGCCACCACTCAACCAAGGTTCGGCCACATGTCCATGCTAGGGTGACACAACCAAAGTAAGGAGGTCAAACAAGGTCAAAGGCCGACACACCACCACCACCTTGGCTGACACACCCATGGGCGATACCCCATGGCTGACACAAGGCATCCTTGTTTGATACAGGGCTCAACCAAGCAAGGCAAGGCCCAAACAAGGGAAAACAAGGCCCAAAAGAGCTCAACCAAGCCCAAGGCAACTCAAGGCATGAGCCCAAACCTTCCTCTCAACCCTAGAGGAAGCAAAGAGAGAAAAAGACATCTCTCAAGGTGGCAAACTTGCTCTTCAACCCTAACTCAGGTTATTTTGCAAGTAGCACCTCCGACTCTCAACAAAACACAAGCAAACCCTAATCACCACTCAAGGTGATTAGCAAGCAACCAAGCAAAAGGTTTAGGCAAAACAAACAAGGTAAGCCCAAAACGAAGGCCAAGGTCGTTACAAGCCATAAACCTCTACAAAGGGATTTTGTCCCCAAAATCTGAAGAGAAAAGCGAGGGATACTTCCACCTTATCTCTTCCTCAAGCTCCCATGTGGCTTCCTCAATGCTACGATGATGCCAAAGAACCTTCACAAGAACTAGGTCCTTCCTCTTCAGCTTCTTTACTCTTCTGTCAAGGATCGTCACGGGACCTTCTTCATAGGTCACATCTTCATCAAGTTCAACCTCAACTGGTTGTATCATTGTCCCTATGTCTGGATGACTTTTCTTCAACATGCTGACATGGAACACTGGATGTAACCTATGCAACTCTGGCGGCAGCTCTAACCTGTAAGCTACCTTGCCAACACGTGCTATTACCGGGTATGGCCCCATATACCTGGGTGCCAGTTTGCCTTTTCGGCCAAACCTTAGAACGCCTTTCCAAGGTGAGACCTTGAGATACACTTTGTCTCCCGCTTGGAACTCTAAAGGTCATCGACGATTGTCCGCATAAGACTTCTGTCTGTCCTGTGCCATCTTCAAATTTTGTTGTATCACCTTGATCTTTTCTATTGTCTGCTGTACTAATTCAGGACCCAAAAGATGACACTCACCAGACTCACACCAGCATAAAGGAGATCTACATTTCCTTCCATATAGAGCCTCATAAGGAGCCATGTCAATGCTCCACTGGTAACTATTATTGTAAGTGAACTCTATCAGACTGAGATGCACGTCCCAACTGCCTAAGAACTACAAAACACAAGCTCAGAGAAGATCCTCCAAAGTTTGAATAGTCCTTGTAGACTATCCATCCGTCTGGGGGTGGAAGGCAGTACTAAACCTCAACTGTGTTCCCAACGCTTTATGCAACTGTTCCCAGAAACGAATTTTGAATTGAGGACCTCTATCAGAAACTATCATTGCTGGTACACCGTGCAGACACACTATCTCATCTACATACACCTGAGCAAGCTTCTCTACTGTATATGTTGTCTTTACAGGTATGAAATGAGCAAATTTTGTCAGCCTGTCTACTATTACCCAAATGGAATCATGATTCCTAGCTGTCTTTGGTAGACCAACTACAAAATCCATGGTTACTTGATCCCATTTCCACTGCGGTATCGACATGGGTTGCAACGTACCTACCGGCTTCTGATGCTTAGTTTTAACTTACTGACATACTGCACACTTAGCCACAAACTCAGCTACATCCTTCTTCAAGCCAGAACACCAATACAAGTCCTTCAGATTATGATACATCTTGGTGACTCCTGGATGCATAGCATACATCGACGCGTGTGCTTCCTCGAGAACTAGCTTCCTTAGATTATCAACATCGGGGACCACCATCCTACCATGATAGCAAACTTGTCCGTCCTCGGACTCATGGAACCCATCATACTTTTTTCTACCAAACTCTGACCTGATCAACTGCACTATATCATCTGCCTGTTGTGCATCTTTCATCTCCTGTCTCAGTGTAGGCTTGACTTGCATCTGTGCCAACAGTCCTGCCAACAAGGAAACTTCCAACTGCACGTTCATCTGCCGCAAGGAGACAAACATATCCCATTTATGGCATACCAAGGAACTCAACTGTGCTTTCTTCATGGGGAGAGGAGAAGACTTTCTGCTAAGTGCATCAACTACCACGTTTGCCTTACCAGGATGATACTCAATGGTGCAATCATAATCATTGATTATCTCCATCCAACGACATTGTTGCATGTTCAGCTCATTCTGCGAAAAGATGTACTTCAAGTTCTTAAGATCTATAAAGATCTGATACACTTCTCCATAAAGATAGTGTCTCCAAATCTTTAATGCATGGACCACCGCTGCCAACTCTAAATCATGTGTCAGGTAGTTCTCCTCATGTTTCTTAAGCTGTCGCGAAGCAAAAGAAACCACATGATCCTCCTACATCAACACACACCCTAAGCCCTTCTTGGAAGCATCGCAGAAAACAACATAGCCCTTCTGAGGCTCTGGCAGCACTAGTACTGGAGCACTAGTCAACTTCTCCTTCAAACTTTAGAAAGCTTGCTGACAATGATTATCCCAACTGAAAGGTACATCCTTCCTGGTCAACTTTGTCATCGGCAACGTGATTGCACTGAAGTCCTTGATAAACCTCCAGTAATATCCTGCCAAACCCAGAAAACAACAAACTTCTGTCGGTGTCTTTGGTTGCTCCCAATCTTCCACTGATTCCACCTTCTTGGGGTCCACTCTAACTCCTTCTGTAGATATCACATGACCTAAGAAAGTCACTTATTTCAACCAAAACTCACACTTATTGAACTTGGCGTATAACCGGTGTTGGCAAAGAAGAGTCAACGCTTGTCGAAGATGTTGTTCATGCTCTTGACTGTTTCGACTGTAGATCAATATGTCATCTATGAAAATTACAACAAACTGATCTAGAAACATACGGAATACTCAGTTCATCAGATCCATGAAAGCAACAGGTGCATTGGTTAGCCCAAACGGCATAACCACAAACTCAAAGTGACCATACCTCATCCTAAATGCTGATTTTGGTATGTCATCTGCCTTAATCCTCAACTGGTGATATCCAGACCGTAGATCAATCATTGAGAACACTGTGGTGCCACGCAACTGATCGAACATATCATCTATCCTTGGCAACGGGTACTTGTTCTTGATCGTGACTTTGTTCAATTGTCAGTAATCTATACATAACCACATCGACCCATCCTTCTTCTTAACGAACAGCACTAGAGCACCCCATGGGGACGTGCTCGGTCAGATGAAACCTTTCTCCAACAACTCATATAACTGCTTCTTCAACTCTGCCATCTCTGCTGGAGCCATCCTATATGGTGTTTGTGCAACAGGATGCGTTCCTGGTACCAGACTGATCTCAAAATCAATCTCTTAAGGTGGGGGAACACTGGGGAACTCATCAATACATCCACAAACTCTCAGACTACCATCACCTCCTCAAGGCTACGACCTTTCACCTTGGTATCTACAACGTGAGCTAAAATGCTTTACAACCTTGCCACAACAACTTTTCTGCCACCATCGTTGACACTAGACATGTCAGAAGAATCTTCCTATCTCCTTGAAAGATCCACTTCTCTCCACTGTCAACAAACACTGCCTGCTTGGGACCATAGTCCAACACAACCCTATACTTCTCTAAGGTATCCATCTCAAGTATCACATCGAATCCATGCATATCAAGTGGCATAAGATCCACTTGTATACTGTGTCTCAAGAAAGATAGAACACAAGATGGACACTCCTATCGAAGCATCGAGGAACCATTGAGTGGGGTTTCTAACAATAGGCTATCTTTCTTACAACTAACAGGTAAAGGACAACTATCAACAAGACTATCTGCGATAAAATAGTGCATAGCACCCGGGTCAACCAAAACAGATATAAAGCAAGAAGAAGACAAATCGGAATGAAATAACTCCATCTGACCTGTCACTACTCGCGGGTTGACTATCGCCTCCGACTGATTCATAGCATAGAATCGAGCCGTTGCTTGTTGTCCACGTCCTCTTCTTCCTTGAACAGACGATCTCACTTGTGACGCTTGACCGCGCCCTCACCCTCTACTACCACTGGGCTGTAGTCTGTCTGACCCTTGTTGATTCTGTCTCAGCTGTTGTGTTACTTCAACATCTTTCCTTGGGCAATTCGACCTTAAGTTCCCAGTATGTCCATAGTGATAACATGACCTGCCTTCTATCTGCGGTCTAGATGGCCCTATCACTGCCACATAAGTTGTACTATGCACCTTTGACGGTGAAGAAACATAACATCTTCCCTTACTCGGAGACCACTGAGATGGTACGCGAGAACTCTGCATCACAGAAGGTGTTGAAAACCTTGGCTTCTTGAAGCCACCAGATCTCTATCCCTAGAACTGAACATGCCTTTTCCTAGTCATGGATTCCCTTTTCTCCCTGACAGATCATTCAATCCTACAGATGGACTCCACGAACGTGGCAAACCGTTCTCGATTTTCCAAAGCAACAACATGTGTCGACAACTCAACACTCAGACCTTTCTCAAACCGCCTGATCCGCTCATCATCTGTCACCGCCATGTGAGGATAAAACCTTAGCAAGTCCATTAACTTGGCTTCATACTCAGTGATGCTCATCGATCCTTGGAATAGATGCTCAAACTGGTTGATCTTCTCGTCCAGATACGTCTTCGGGAAGTATCTACTGATGAACTCTCGCCGGAAAACCTCCCAACTGATCTCCTCACCGGGTCGGTTCTCCTCCTCAATGGCCCACCAGTGGCCAGCACTACCCTTCAGAAGGTAGACAGTGTTCTTGACTTTGTTTGCTTCGGGGATGTCGAGGATCTGGAAGGCCTTCTCGAGACCTATCAGCCACAAATCAGCATCCAGTGGATCAGCCGTTCCAGCAATATCCGAAGCCCCAACTCGGCGAAGCCACTCAAAGGTATTCCCAATACCCAATGTTTCACCATGGGGAGCCTATGCTCGTGACTGAGGCACTTGCAACCTTTCCACCATGTGATTCATTGTAGCCATCAACTGCCCCATAAGCTGTTGGTAGGCAGGGTTTTTAAGAATGGCTGGGTCAAGTTGGGGAACCTCAGGCACCCGATCTTCATGTGCCTGCCCTCCTACTCCATCAACTGATGCAGCATTGCTGCTCTCAACAACATGTTCTTCATGGTTTCTAGACATCTTTAAGCTTTATCTTCTGCTGAGAGCAGAAGGTTATTGTAAGAAAATCTAGAAAACTCACAAGAACAAACACAAACCTAGTCCTCGATCCCTGTAGACTCATTGAACCTAGGGCTCTAATACCAAACCAACGGTGACACCCCACCATCACCTAGACAATTAGATGACATGCGAAAATGTCTGGAACCAACATATTACCGAAAACACAGGTTAATTAAAACTGATTGCGGAAAGCATACTCAAGGGAACTTTTGCATTCAGATAATGTAGAGAAAGCATGTTATAAAAAATATTTACAGGCTTTGATATATGTTCACCGCTTATTGGAGCCAGCTGTACCGTCAACACCAGAGTTCATCACCTATTTATATATACATAACGACCATGTACGACTAGCAGTAGGATTATACAAAAATTACAATAGGTAGACATTATGAAACGTCGTCAAACACGTCCGAGGACCTGAGAGTACAGGGATGACTCTAGCACTCTAC
Organism: Alisma plantago-aquatica; assembly: GCA_963693085.1. Taxonomy (NCBI): domain Eukaryota; kingdom Viridiplantae; phylum Streptophyta; class Magnoliopsida; order Alismatales; family Alismataceae; genus Alisma; species Alisma plantago-aquatica. The sequence continues at coordinate 971,546,740 of OY856410.1, forward strand.
TACAAAACCATCAAAAAAGTAGCATGTCCATCTCTTGCCTTCTACTGCTCTTCTTGCTACTCGGCCGCAACCTCACGACCACCACCACGTCTAGAGCGATCACCTAAAAAGGGTGTAAACCAGCGGGGTGAGACACACAATCCCAGCGAGAAACATAAATCCCCACTGACACTATAAAACCTCAGAAGGTTAAAGAAAAAACAACAGATAACTAATAAAGCGTATAGCAAGAGCAGCATACTGAGCAAGGCTATTATTACCATCAACCTTACTAAGATATCCGGGAGGCATATAACCAAGTATTTCTTTAAGGAACATGATTGACAAGATAAGCTTTATAAGAACTTATCACAAGATATAAGGATCATACACACAACTACATAGTTCAACTAGATCAGCTATAAGAAAGGCCTCAATCAATGTTCCGTATTTTGTTCTAAGCAAGATATACTATTCGGCTGGATTACATTTTATTATGCCCTGAGGAAGTGAGCCTTCCCTGCTCAAATCCAACCATTGGTTGCGAAGCCCAATCCGGTGCCACAAAAGGTCTAAGGAGATCCGGACTCCATGACGTCACCTTCCTGTGGTCAGTACACGAATCATCAAGCAAGACTGCAATCTTATGCTTATAGGGCCTCAGCCTCTGGGTCAGCTCCGCAAGCTACCCATATAAACATCCGACCCATGAACGCATCATGCTCGTCATCACATATCCTGAGCCATGGGTCTGTTCACCATGCTCCACATATCCTGAGTCTGCAACCACAGTTGCACTCAAACCCTCCTATTTTAGGCTAGGGGAAACCTCGCATATTCAACAATATGTGCTCTAGGTAATCCCGCAGGATAAAGCTATTTCACCATCACCAAGTACTGACGATGATGGATCTATGGCTAGGGAAAACTACATGATATGTTTATCTATAATTAATTAGTGTATTTTAAGCCAATTGTTGAGGCAACCAAAGTATAAACATAACCTAATAGAATTACGTCATCAATGCCATCATCATACTGTCCTGGGACCTCAATCCCTCATTATAACAACCACTGCCCCTCAAGGCATCATATCATGCATCAACATTCTGGGAATGCTTCCCCTAACACATCATCAGAGGATAACACCTCAACTAGGCATTCAGCCTTTATCAGGTCCTCAGACCTATCAACCTGTTATCTCTTTAGCAAGGATTATCATCTCATTGGGCTAGTCAAAGCACATATTTCTCATAGCTCTCACCAGACTATGAATCCAGATAGTATACCTACATGGTTAGTATACGCATTCAGAGAGATAACTTAAACCATCATGGGTTAACAGGATTATTATACTATCCAACATAGAGCAACATCCATGATTATAAGCTTTATCATTCATAGTATCTGTGTTTTGAAAAGCGCGAAGCGTGAAGCGTTCAGATTGCCCCCCTTGAAGCGTGAGGCGGAAAGCAGGTTTTGAAGCGGACTGAAGCGGGTGCTTTTTGAAAAAGCAGATCACGATGTTTTAAATAAATTTGTAAAAAACTTGTTATTGTTGTACTAACTACAAGAAAAATTGTTACTCAACAATCAAGTTTTTTAGATAATATTTCACTGCTTCAAATGATTTTAATGGATCAAAATGTGTCCCAATAATAGAATTAAACAAGCTAAAAGACAAAAAAACATCATCAGAAATAATTGTCCTCGCTCCTAGAACGAGTGAATACAAAGTCATCATGTAAGGATGCCTCAATGTCCTTAAGATCATTGTCATCAGGCATGTTATTGTCATCATCCCAATCAGTTTGAACATCACCGTACTCCTCGTTTTCTTTTTTCTTTGTATCCACCTTTGAAGTAGTATTCCTTGTGCTTTTCCTAGTCTCCACCACTTCTTCTGCCCCACTATCTTTTGCAACTTCTCCCCACATAAGTCCAGCACCTGGATAAATTTCTTCTTCATCTGGGCCTAACTCTACTATCCAATCTTTAGCCTTGTCTCTATCTTTAGACTCTATCGGGTCACAATCTTTTTCATGTTTGTCCCTCCGCTCCTTCAGTTTGGCGTTAAATTGGATAAACACCAATGCCTCAAGCCTCTTCACATCCAACCTGTTTCTCCTTTTTGTATGAATCTAGATAAGAAATAGGTTATTAATATAAATAAGTAATTAAGTATTCATAGTATGAATTTCATACATAATTTATTATTAATAGCTACTAGCTAGTATATTCAAAAATCATTTGAGGGCTCTTTATATTACCATCTCAAATGTTCTCCAATTCCTCTCACACCCCGACGATGTACATGTTAGATTTAACACTCGAATGGCCATTTTTTGCAAGTATGGTGTACCACAACCGAAATTTATCCACCATTGAACTACATGATAAAGGTAATTTGAAATTAGTTACTAATTATTAGTAGAGAATAAGATGGATCTATGTTAGGGGAAAATCTGCTATAGCCCATACCTGGATCTGTTTGGATGTCATCTCGTTGTCTAATAGCAGCTGCTCTTCCAAATGAACCTGAACCATCTCTATACATTGGTAACTCCTTCTTCATGATGATACCATCTTGAATATCTGGCTCAGGGTAGAAGGTCTCAATGCACTCCATGAGACCATCCATAATGATATTGTTACTATCGATCTCACGGTCTTTCCAATACAAAATTGGGTTCAAATAGTAACATGTATGATTTTAGTGTTAGTATAACAGTATAAATAGTGGACTATATTAATATATAATTCTATCAAACTAATTGCACAAAAGAGTGGCGATGTTCAACTACCTGCAGCATGTAAGGGCCGATTCAGTTTGTTGTCCCATTTTTGTTGGACTATCTGAAACACCTGTTTGCGAAGTGGCTCATCATCAGCTAACTTGGTATCTAGTTCATCAAGCGTGAAGATCATAGCTTGTTGTATGTAGCCCATAGCAGGTGTTTTCTCCCCATCAACCAGTCGTAGAACATTGACCAATGGTTTGAAAATTTTTAGGACCAACTCAACTCCTCTCCAAAATTGAGACCCACCAACAGTAGCTGCAGCCTTGATGCCCTCCGGAGTCTTTGAGAATTTGCAATTGAGCCACTCTTCAGAAACGAACATCCTTCTTAGATTTGACATGTTCTTTAAGAGGCTCTCCAAACTCAGAAATGCTGTAGCAAATCTAGTGACACCAGGCCTGACCAGATCACGACCCAAGAAGCTTCTCATGATACTCAGTGTTAAATGATGGCTGTAGATAAATATAGTGAGTGTTTTTGCCTTTTTAACAATATTTTGTACCCGAGTCAGCTTTCCAATTGCCTCCAACATCAAATCGATGCAGTGTGCTGCACATGGAGTCCAAAAGATCATTGGTCGCTTCTCCTATAGCAGGCGACCCGCGGCAAGATTAGCTGGAGCGTTGTCAGTAACCACCTGAACAATATTTTCTTCCCCTACCAATTCAATAGCATCATCAACAAGGTTGAATATGTAGTCTGCATTGTGTATTTCATCTGAACAATCAACTGCCTTAAGAAAGTAGGTCCCGAAGCGGCTATTGACGCATATATTCATGATGCTTCTCTTGCGTTTGTCTGTCCAAGCATCTGTCATCAAAGAGCATCCTGACCGCTTCCATTCTTCTCTATGTAGGGCAAGGGAGTCTTTAGTGGTTTCCACCTCCTGTCTGAGTAGTGGTTCCCTCAACTCATAATAGGATGGTCCCTTCAAACCAGGTCCAAACTGACCTATAGCTTCCAACATCACTTGGAAGCTGTTGAGGTTTACAGTATTCATCGGGATTCCTAAATAGAAAAATAAGCAATTATATTAAAATTTGACTAGTTAGGAAATAATAAATTGTGAATCTAGTTAGGGCTTTACCAGCCTCATAAATCCATCGGGCTATATATTGGCATGTCCTAGCCCTTCGCTCTTTACATAACTTATCTATTATAGTTGTTTGCTTTGACGACACCCTTTCTTTGACAATTTCCTCTGGGTTTTTAAACAAATATGTGTCAAGTTGACCTACAACTTTGGGCTTCTTGAGTTGCCTATCCCCGATGTCAACTACGTCATCAGTTTTTTTGTCAATCTCAACCTCACCACGCAAATCCTTCAACTCCTGAGCCCTCTTGTTCTTCTTCGCGGCAAATTTGTCCAGATATTCAGTGATTTCCCTCTTTGCATCGGCATCAACCTTCTGGCATGCGTTGACATCTCCACGCTGACCTGCAAGATGTTTCTTCAATCGGAAAATTCCACCGTTTGATATATGACCACAGAACTTGCATTTCACTTTCTCCCTTCGGTTTGGATCTGGAATCGTGCAATACTTCCACCCGGGATCACTCGATTTAGCCAAAGTTTGATCCCCACCGACCATTCTGATTGTGATAGAAGAAAAACTAAATCAATATTTAGCACATTAATTTCTGATTAGTAATCAATTTAGAAATTAGAACAGTCATGTAATTGCATTTAGCACATTAATTTCTGTTATTTATTTGCTTGTGTTGTTATTTATTGTATTAATTGCAGCCTTGCAGGAAAAAATAACAAATCATATACTTCTTAACTAATACAGTCTATAGTACTGTACTGTCAGTACATAACAAATAATTCTTGTATAGTCTAGTGCATACATTTCTTCTTCGATATGCAGTAAATAAGTAGAACAGTCACTAACATGTTACTTATGTAATCAAATACGGTATTTGAAATACCTTACTATGTTGTTGGCAACTTGTTTCTGTGTTAAATTGTTAATTAATCATCCAACCTATTTCTCTTCACATCCAACTTGTTGCTGTATCTACATTGTCAATTAAACATTACAGTGCACGAAAAAAGTACTAAGTACTACTTAGTAAGTAGACATGAAAAAAGTACTAAGTAGACATTACATTATCAATTAAATGGCACATGATACATTACTGAATAAGTGAATAGTGATTCTGAAATCTGAATACTATCAGTGAATAGCATTCAACGCATTGCAGGAAGAAAGACTGTACATAGTATGTTTATCTGTCTACGTTTTGAATTTATCATTGCATTGCAGGAACAAGTTGGATGTGCTTTTGAATTAATACAGATTACAGTACGTTTTGAAAAAAATCAAATTTGATCGCATACATCAAAAGTAGGGGAACAATCTACCTAACAGTTACTGATTGGATCCTCATTTAGAGGAGATGAACAGTAGGTGTGTAGCAAGCAAGTGATATCCGTGGCTTTCATGTATATAATACTATGGACTCCATCGGATGGAGTTAAGGAACTACTATGAAAAGTAGCCATTGATTCAGCCATGAACAACGGCAGACAGAGTAGCGCTGGCGGCATTGGTGGGGGAAGGGAAAAATCTAACTGAAATGGACAAGCGGCAGCCATGAATAGAGAATATACTTGTTCGTTGTCTAATAGCAGTCGCAGCTTCTGCCAAAATCCGTCCACCGTCAAGAAGACTTCTGTCGTCCGCCGTCTGCCGTCAACAAGCAGTCAAGAAAAATTCTGCCGTGCACCTTCCGCCGTCGATTCGTGTGTTCTGCCTCCCTTTGGGCCTGCCAAAAGTCTTCGGCTACTCTCGCCTTGAAGCTTGCCACCCAAAGGCCTGCTGCCGGGAAGCGATGCCGCCCAAAGGCCTGCTGCCGGGAAGCGATGCGGAGGGGTGAGAAGAACTGCGGTGGGGATGAGGAGATACATCAGAAGCCTTGCTCTTATTAAACGAGGAGAAGCAGGGGATACACCGGTTAGGAGTCGAACAGTCCGACGTGATTCCAAGACGGGAGTCAATGCTAAGGCTGCGCAAGACTCACATCGGCTGAAATTGGGAAAGGAAAGTCGTTCTGGGGTCTGCGAAAGGCGATAAAATCGTGGGTTTTGGTATTGAAGGGTTTTTCTCCCTGAAGCGCCCGCCCCATCCGCTAAAGCGGATCCGCAAAAGCGCCCTACCAACCTGCAAAAGCGGCTAAAAGAGCCCGCATCAATCCAATTCGCTTTTTTCACGCTTCGACCTAGTTTGACGCAGGAAGATGAGCCGACCGCTGAAGCTGCCGCTGAAGCGTCTGCTCCGGGCGCTTTTTTAATCGCTGTTGGGTTCATCATAACCCTTGATGTTCCATATCATATCACTATCATACCATCACCATGGCTCTTACCTGATTTCATATCCATAGACATGGAACCTGCATGGTTAGCATAATCATAGAGAAACAATGGTACTTGTACAAGGAAGAACTTTAACTCATTACTTTATTATGAGGGATTTAACTTATGCAACGTACATGAACATGGCTATTCATAATCATTCACATATATCTATCAAAGCAAGCATTAGGGTTACTAAAAGAACATGGGATGCAACCCTTATCCTAGGTATATCGGGTAAGGGATAACCCTCATCAAAAGCATCACAACCCTCACTAGAGATATATCGGGTAAAGGAAAACCCTTACCAACGGTTATCACAGCCCTTACCAAAACAGGTAACATCGCAAAACACCAACATGGATATCGGCTATCACCATGTATTGGGCTAACATTTATCTTGGGCTAACGCCCAGCTGTGTACAAACCGATAATGGGCACACTCAACGAACATCACATAACGGGATCACAACTAACACTCTTCCTGGGTTGTCACCCATGACTATTCGATATCATCTAGCTAACTGATCCCAACAAGTCGATAACAGGTAGCACACTCCCATAACGGCTAACAGCTCACGTGGTTAACACCACATCCCGATAATGCCCTAAGGCCAATAACGGGCTAACACACTTACACACTGCTCATAGCATGTCGATACCCGAAAAGCACATAGCAGGCCAATACCGCCCAGCCACACACACAACAGGGTCGATATCGTGTAAGGGACAACAAGGTGCATAATACCCATAATGGGCTATCCATGTGATAGGTTGATATCTCTCAAAGGACAAAGCCAACGCAACGTCACCTTACTATCCCGATAACAGCCATCAGACATATCGGCCATCCAAGTCTATTGGGAAAGGAAACATCTTGGGTAAAGACTCATAATAGTCAAAGGGGTCAACAAGGCACCGATCTAACAGATCGTCCAAACTCAACCCTAGGAGAGGGATATCAGCTTTCACCTCCCCACAAAATGATATCGGGCATCAAGGGATATCGGGTTACACAGCCTATCAGGTTGTTCATCTTCAACCTCAAGACAACCACCCAACCCTAAAAGATCAAGAGTGTTGGCTCACCTCTCAACAACTAAGGTAGAGGGGTCTTACACAACCTCTATCACATATCAGGCAGCAAGGTAGATCATCACCATGTCGGCCAACCAACCAACAACTAGGTCAACACCCAACCAAAGGCTCACTATTTCAAATCCATGGTGAGAGAGATGGGTGTTGCTCAAGCAACTAGAGTGTAGACTCACCTCTCAACAACTAAGGGAGAGAGGGGTTGTTCCCACACAACTAGAGCTTAAGCTCACCTCTCAAGACCAAAGAGAGAAAGGGGTTTTGCCCCAAGACCATGCCACAACACACCATTGAATTAGGAGACCCTAGGCTCACCTCTTAACAACTAAGAGAGAGGGGTTTTGCCCAAGGAACCCTAATCCAAGGCTCGGCCAACAAGGTTGACACACCCCGATCTCACATTAACCACAAACCACAAGATTAGGGCGCGACAGGATGGGATTTACACATAAGCCAACCACTCTTCACTTTTTAAAATATTTTAAAGATATTAATAGAAAAATCTGATTTATGTTGTAAAATGAAACTAAACAAACTACGGAAGCATCTTTAATAAATTAAAAAGCAATATAAACAGAGTCTACAGCATATTACATTGTCCGACATAAAATAAAGCATAACAGTTAATTTACATCTCTGTACACAATTCTCTCTCTCACTCACACCTTGTCCCAAAGATCTAGGGGAAAGGACTAAGAGACCTCTAACTACTATCTACATATTCCTTCTACAGACTAGGCGTTAGGATGAAACGATCCTTCAGATTTCCTGCTGCTGATGATAACCTGAAAATGTTTTGAGTAGAGGTATGAGCCTACTCGCTCAGTGAATAGCATTTCACTTAGCTATCACTAAACAACTCATCAGGTTTATAAATTGAAATTAAACATAAATGCAGAACTAAACAAGGCAGTTCTAATAACATAGCAGATATACAGATTTTAATCACATTTCTAAGCATCAACCAGTATTTCAGGTAAATGAACAGTTATATAAATTTACTGTGAACCTACTTGATTATTTATTCATTTTATTATTATGCCCTAAATATATGCAGTGTACTCTGCATATAAAGATCCGTAGCAAGTTCATGCTACGGTCCCACCGTACAAGACTTAGCGACACACCCGGGAAATGCTAAGTCTGACTACTCGTCCTGGTCTGCACAGGACTCTCAGGCACTCAAGGGCCTCACTGTACTCTCAGGCGCTCAAGGGCCTCACCGCAGGTCCTAGGCACTCAAGGGCCTCTCTGCAGTATTCTAGTACTCTAGACTCCTCCTCTAACCTGAGTACATAGGCGGAGAGCCTCACTGGGTTACCTTCGTGACACAAGCACGAATGGTGTTGGATAACCCTTATTTCTTTTCCCTAGTGCCATCGTGACACAAGCACGATTGTTGTTGGACACTGCCTCTCTTTCCTCGTTTGTCCGTGACACAAGCACGGATGATGTTGCAACACGAGTTTCACCCCTAAGTTGCAGATACCTCTTAGGGGTTCTACGGTGTTAGGGCACCTAAGTCTAATAATTGATTAACAAATAAACATTTAAACAGGAATATCACATTTCATGCATATTGCACAATCTGAATAACCCATGAAGCAAATATAAATCCATTATCATCATTAAACCTGATTCAATATCATTTATCCACATTAAATGCTAAACATCTATTTTTAAATCAGCACATACATTGCAACTATAATACATGAAATTTCATCATTTTCACTAAGCATCTTAAGTATTTCAAGTTCCAATGAAACTAACATACTCTATTGTATGTACTACACTGTTTAGAAGTTATACTAACTGATACAGAAACAATTAAACATTTAAATTGAGTTAATTAATGATTACTGAATGAACTACTACTCACCCACTTCGGTGTGTTCGTATACACCGAAAAACGTCCACAACCACGCCTAATTCTGCCCTTTACAGCAGCGTGCACGTCGTGCACCTGGGCTGCACACCGTGCACATTCAGTGCACCCTTGTTCTACTTTTCTACCACTTTGCACGCCGTGCAAACTGATTTGCACGCCGTGCAAACTGGGCAGAAACTCGTTCCGCTTTCTGTAACTTTGCACGCCGTGCAATTTAATTTGAAAATGAACTCGATCAAAAACTAAGTCTTGGCTTAAGCTACGGATTCTAATTCTATCCTCAAAACCAAACTCCGTTCTCGTCTTACCTTGCTCTATCATGCCCAATCGAGTTCCAATTCGGACCTGTTCAAACCTATCACAAATAGTAGAGTATCTTCTTCACACGTACAGGTTGACGAGGGGTTGGGCTAGCCACTAGCCATGGCTATAGACTTCGAACTCAAGTAGGGACCTCATGGACAGAGTTGGGGCGGCAGTTTGGTGCTGCTTGCTTGCTCAATCGAGCTCCTGGCCGAGCCAAAGTAGTTGGCCGCCGGCCATTGCTGCTGCTGGCCGCAACTGCAAAAAGGGGTGTCGCCCCTGCTGCTTCATGGTGTAGGTGGCGTGATGGAGGTGGGGAAGCTGCAGCATCTCGCTTAGATCGTAAAAACGGAATCAAGGCGACCATTTTCATGGTGCTTCTCGCCCAAATTCGCCCCCTAGCCGGCGCCTTGCTGCTGCATGGTCGACGCAGCACCTGCTGCTAGGGGCGCCGCCCTAGTAGGTTGTGCGGCTGTGGCTGGCAAGGAAGGTGAAGGGAAGGAGGAAGAAGAAGGGTGCGAGGCTGGGTGCGGCTGGTCGGAGCTGAAGGGCCGAGAAAATCGCCCATGGATCTCTCTTTCTCTCTGTCGCTCGGGCTGCAAATTCGCGCTGCTACAGTAACCGCCCAAAGAAAGCGATCGCTGGAAGAAGATAAGGGAGAAAGAAAAGAAAAGGAAATATAAAGCCAAATTTGGAAAAAAATGCAGATTCAACCCAGGAATCTTGCAAACCTCATAACCTTTGCCTCGTAGGCCCAATTTGAACGATTCTTTTTGCAAACTCTCAAGAATGAAATCCACTACCTTCTCAAGGCATGAAAACATGCTAATTAGACTGTTTCACTAGATCAAAGTTCTAATTGCATCAGAGAGTACTTAACTCAACTTAATTAACCTAACGATCAGCATTACAATTATTATTAATTATCTCAGATGATTCAATCTCAACTATTGATTCACGTATTAGTTTATCTTAATTAACCGTGACGTTTAACAAAATACTTAGCACTAATCAAGGTGTTTCATGCTAATAGAGGTATTTACTGGATAACCTCAACGTGGGTCATAACAATCTCCCTCCCTTATAAGAATTTCGTCCCGAAATTCCTAAAAGAGAAAGGAAACTTGTTACTCATCTCTGACTCGTGTTCCCACATAGCTTCTTCTAGGTTAAGATTTCTCCACAGAACATTCACTAATGGTATATCACGATTCGTGAGTTTATTGATCCTCCGATCAATCATCTGTATAGGTCCCTTAACCTAGGACACATCTGATCTGATTCCAGATCGACCCACAAAACATTGTCTTTCCAGAACTGTTATAGCAGTATCTCACCTTATGGTAATTACCAAGAAATTATTATACTATTCATGCAAACAAACTAAAATTTTTAAATAAACAAAATGCATGTCTATTTGGTACTAAAATTAAATCATGCAATTTAACTGTTAAACATCACTACATATCATATGGAGAATTGATATCAAATACTTGATTCACCGTACACCCTATCCTTAGGGTTTCATTTGCCTTGTTCATTCATCACATGCCAACACCCTACTCTTAGGGTTATCTCATTCACTAATCACATGGAAACACCCTACTCTTAGGGTTTCCATCATCTCATCTGTTTGATTGCAATTCAAATCACAATACGGTATCATTTTGGAACTGGCAGAGCAGTATATTTCAAAACATTGTAATTATTGAGTGATCTTTATATCATGCATGCAGGCAAATTTAAAATTCATAAATATTCCAATCTCAAGTTAATTTTGGCACATACGCACTGAATTCATGTAATTGAACATCTTATTACACCAATAAGAATAATTTACTCCACTTATAAGAAATCATCTGTAATATTTATCCATTATCTGAAATTTCTCGAAGTACGTGCATATTAACTAAATTCCTGGTTTATGCACCACATAACTCAATTAAGAGTTATTTATGTATCATATCACAAATATTTAATAGTACTTGAGAATTTCTGATAATATCTCAGAGAAATGTGCCAATTCATGTAAATGTCAGGTTACACACATTAACATAACAGGAAATATGCAACTAGATTTATTTACATATTTTAATGCTATCTTGCTAGCTTGAAATCATACATCTAATGATTTACCAAATCTGTGTTTTCTGGGTTCATACTCAAACCGTACCATTATCAGTTGTGTATTTCTAAACTCAATATGATATGATTGAAACTGGATTACCAGGCAACCTAATTATTTTATCCATGAATATCTTAATCAAGTTTCGAGACATCAAAGGTTGACTTAATATGAAGAAAGCGAGCAGACTAAATTAGTCTATCCACAATCATTCCTATCAAATCACAACCTCTAGGTGTCCTGGGTAATCTTACCACAAAATCCATTGTGATAAAATCCCATTCCCATTCAGGCATAGAAAAGATTACAAGGTAGCTGTAGATTTCTAGGGTTCAGCCTTAACCTACTGGCACACACTACTTCTAACCACGTAGTCAGCTACATCCTTCTGCATATCTGACCATCCATTTCAACTTCTTGAGATTCATATACATCTTAGTGTTTTCCTGAAAGCATAGCATACATCAATACATGTGCTTCCATAAGAATCTTTTCTTTCAATTCACTATCTCAAGGTACACACAACATGCCATGTTAATACAACACCTTATCATCTAAAAACTTAAACTCTAGTCTCTTTTCCTCCTATCATGTCATGCATGGTCTGGTTTAACTCACTATCACCCTTTAGTAGTTTCTTAATCTGCTCATAAGAAGTAGGCTTAACTTACATCTGTACAATCAAATCACTTTGTGTTGTCACCCCTAAGCCTAAGTTCAACTCCCACATTTCTACTAACAGGTCTCTATTGAAACCTGCCATAGAGAATGCATTAACTGTTGAACTTGACTTTCTGCTGAAAGCATCACTCACCACATTCTCTTTACCAGGGTGATAATCTATTGTCACATCATAAAGATAGTGACACCATGTCTTAAAAACATGAACTTCATCAGCTATCTTCATATCATATATCGGGTAATACTCTGCTTTCTATGCTACTTTCTTATAATTACATTTTAGGTTTATGTTTTACTCTTTTCTCTAAGTCTTTCATGTTGCTCATGTACCGTTCAGATTATCTACCTCCGAAACCCTAGATCACTATCAAAGCCAGTTTACTTTTCATAGAACAAATCTCAAGGTCTTATTTTACATAGATACTAGTATTCACGGTTACATCACTAGTGATATCCCTTAAACTATTACAACTTTAATCATTCTAGGGTTTTGGTCCATATCAGTATCATAGCATTATTGTGTGTGTGATCGATCATATAGATCAATTTGAGCTGCTTGGGTCAATAGCATATTAACCCATCACTCAACTTTAATTATGCTGGCTGAAAATTCAGTTTTCACAATAATTTCTGTAATTCGTTTATTAAATGGCCAACAGAAGCTCCAAAAATTCTGGAAATTTTATATGTTGTTCCTAATGAAGTTTCAGACTTCCAGTAAAAATTGGAGATCATTTCTAATTACCAATAAATAATTAAAAATCAAATAGTGCACTGCTATATTGCAGTCTGCAGAAGATCCGGTCGAGTTGTAAACTCGGCCGATAAACATGTCAGAACATTCTTCAAAAATTCTGATATTTTCCAATGTTGTTTAAATTTTATATATCCAAATCATATCCAAATTTGAGCTAAATAAGAGTTACACAAAAAATACTAAAAATCATTTAGTGAGACATTCTATTCATCAAATTCTGTATTCATATGTCATTAAAATTCTAATTTTGGACCAATTAGGGTATATGCTTCTCAAACCCTAAATCTCAAGACAAAAGAACGTTTAGACTTCTTATCATAGTTAAAACATCCTAGTGTATATACATTTTTCACCATGATTCGGGTCTAAATTATCCAGAATCTACTTTTATTATATTATTAATAGAAGTCATTAGATCTCAGTAACGCATCCTGCCAGCCGGACCAGGCCGAACCTGTAGTCCTGAAGCCAAGAGCTACTCAGAATTAACCAACTCCTATTGATTTCAAACATGTGGAATGAATATCCACTTAAGGCAAACTCATTTAAACATAACTTTTGGTCTACTTGATACAAAGAATTTAAACAATAAATAAATCATTTCATGACATACAACAACATAAAAGAATCATGTTTACTTTACAAACTGAAAATCTAATTTCATGCATATAAAAGCATTTCTAGAGATTTCCAATCAATTAAGCAATATAAGGCAAGAGTTGCATCGCATCCTATGTTTAATCTCTTATTCCTGTATTAATTTCCAGTTTCTTAACCCTAAGATTTCTAGGGTTTCTCTCTAGCCTATCCTTCCTCTGCATACCTGGCCAGGGCATCCAGAGAAGAATAGACAGAGTAGCTTGATACTGGTCAATCTAAGTATTCAGACACCTAGCCAGGGTATCTAAACACTCAGACCTCCCAGAGCTAAAGACACATCATTTCTTATCCATCTTAATTATAATACTCTCTTTTGATCCTAATGATCCCTGATAACTCACCTTAAAGTCTCAACTTGATTCTCGTGACCACGTCCTCTTCCTGCCATCTGCAATAGTATAACAGAACACATCCTGTTAGAAAATTGCAGTTAGAAGGAAGACACTTAAGTCCTAATCCTATTGGTCTCTTATCGTCCCCTGACCTTGACTTAGAGTATTCATATACTCAACCTATGCTCTGATACCAAGAATTGACACACCCCGATCTCACATTAACTACAAACCGCAAGATTAGGGCGCGAAAGGATGGGATTTACACATAAGCCAACCACTCTTCACTTTTTAAAATATTTTAAAGATATTAATAGAAAAATCTGATTTATGCTGTAAAATGAAACTAAACAAACTACGGAAGCATCTTTAATAAATTAAAAAGCAATATAAACAGAGTCTACATCATATTACATTGTCCGACATAAAATAAAGCATAACAGTTAATTTACATCTCTGTACACAATTCTCTCTCTCACTCACACCTTGTCCCAAAGATCGAGGGGAAAGGACTAAGAGACCTCTAACTACTATCTACATATTCCTTCTACAGACTAGGCGTTAGGATGAAACGATCCTTCAGATTTCCTACTGCTGATGATAACCTGAAAATGTTTTGAGTAGAGGTATGAGCCTACTCGCTCAGTGAATAGCATTTCACTTAGCTATCACTAAACAACTCATCAGGTTTATAAATTGAAATTAAACATAAATGCAGAACTAAACAAGGCAGTTCTAATAACATAGCAGATATACAGATATTAATCACATTTCTAAGCATCAACCAGTATTTCAGGTAAATGAACAGTTATATAAATTTATTGTGAACCTACTTGATTATTTATTCATTTTATTATTATGCCCTAAATATATACAGTGTACTCTGCATATAAAGATCTGCAGCAAGTTCATGCTACGGTCCCACCGTACAAGACTTAGCGACACACCCGGGAAATGCTAAGTCTGACTACTCATCCTGGTCTGCACAGGACTCTCAGGCACTCAAGGGCCTCAGGCACTCAAGGGCCTCAGGCACTCAAGGGCCTCACTGTACTCTCAGGCGCTCAAGGGCCTCACCGCATGTCCTAGGCACTCAAGGGCCTCTCTGCAGTATTCTAGTACTCTAGACTCCTCCTCTAACCTGAGTACACAGGCGGAGAGCCTCACTGGGTTACCTTCGTGACACAAGCACGAATGGTGTTGGATAACCCTTATTTCTTTTCCCCAGTGCCATCGTGACACAAGCACGATTGTTGTTGGACACTGCCTCTCTTTCCTCGTTTGTCCGTGACACAAGCACGGATGATGTTGCAACACGAGTTTCACCCCTAAGTTGTAGATACCTCTTAGGGATTCTACGGTGTTAGGGCACCTAAGTCTAATAATTGATTAACAAATACACATTTAAACAGAAATATCACATTTCATGCATATTGCACAATCTGAATAACCCATGAAGCAAATATAAATCCATTATCATCATTAAACCTGATTCAATATCATTTATCCACATTAAATGCTAAACATCTATTTTTAAATCAGCACATACATTGCAACTATAATACAGGAAATTTCATCATTTTCACTAAGCATCTTAAGTATTTCAAGTTCCAATGAAACTAACATACTCTATTGTATGTACTACACTGTTTAGAAGTTATACTAACTGATATAGAAATAATTAAACATTTAAATTGAGTTAATTAATGATTACTGAATGAACTACTACTCACCCACTTCGGTGTGTTCGTATACACCGAAAAACGTCCACAACCACGCCTAATTCTGCCCTTTACAGCAGCGTGCACGTCGTGCACCTGGGCTGCACACCGTGCACCTTCAGTGCACCCTTGTTCTACTTTTCTGCCACTTTGCACGCCGTGCAAACTGATTTGCACGCCGTGCAACCTGGGCAGAAACTCGTTCCGCTTTCTGTAACTTTGCATGTCGTGCAATTTAATTTGCACGCCGTGCAACCTGCGCAGAGACGGAAATCTTATTGAAAATGAACTCGATCAAAAACTAAGTCTTGGCTTAAGCTATGGATTCTAATTCTATCCTCAAAACCGAATTCCGTTATGGTCTTACCTTGCTCTATCATGCCCAATCGAGTTCCAATTCGGACCTGTTCAAACCTATCACAAACAGTAGAGTATCTTCTTCACACGTACTGGTTGACGAGGGGCTGGGCTAGCCACTAGCCATGGCTATAGACTTCGAACTCAAGTAGGGACCTCATGGACAAAGTTGGGGTGGCAGTTTGGTGCTGCTTGCTTGCTCAATCGAGCTCCTAGCCGAGCCAAAGTAGTTGGCCGCCGGCCATTGCTGCTGCTGGCCGCAACTGCAAAAAGGGGCGTCGCCCCTGCTGCTTCATGGTGTAGGTGGCGTGATGGAGGTGGGGAAGCTGCAGGATCTCACTTAGATCGTAAAAACGGAATCAAGGCGACCATTTTCATGGTGCTTCTCGCCCAAATTCACCCCCTAGCCGGCGCCTTGCTGTTGCTTGGTCGACGCAACACCTGCTGCTAGGGGCGCCGCCCTAGTAGGTTGTGCGGCTGTGGCTGGCAAGGAAGGTGAAGGGAAGGAGGAAGAAGAAGGGTGCGAGGCTGGGTGCGGCTGGTCGGAGCTGAAGGGCCGAGAAAATCGCCCATGGATCTCTCTTTCTCTCTACCGCTCGGGCTGCAAATTCGTGCTGCTACAGTAACCGCCCAAAGAAAGCGATCGCTGGAAGAAGATAAGGGAGAAAGAAAAGAAAAGGAAATATAAAGCCAAATTTGGAAAAATTGCAGATTCAACCCAGGAATCTTGCAAACCTCATAACCTTTGCCTCGTAGGCCCAATTTGAACGATTCTTTTTGCAAACTCTCAAGAATGAAATCCACTACCTTCTCAAGGCATGAAAACATGCTAATTAGACTGTTTCACTAGATCAAAGTTCTAATTGCATCAGAGAGTACTTAACTCAACTTAATTAACCTAACGATCAGCATTACAATTATCATTAATTATCTCAGATGATTCAATCTCAACTATTGATTCACGTATTAGTTTATCTTAATTATCCGTGACGTTTAACAAAATACTTAGCACTAATCAAGGTGTTTCATGCTAATAGAGGTATTTACTGGATAACCTCAACGTGGGTCATAACAAAGGTCCACGGTACATCTAGGGCCACAACATGACCATTAAAGAAAGAAACATATCTAGCAAGATAACATGGTCAATCAAGATAGCATATAAGAAAGTAACATGGTAAGGAAGTAGTATAGTTAGGGTTAGGAGTTATGTAACCTGCCTTAAGAACACTCCTCAAGCTCAAAATCTCCAAGCTCCACACTCCAAGCACCAAGGCACCACCTTAGGCCACCATAAGGAGAGAAGAGAAGCTCATAACCACCATGGTCGAAAGATAACCATGAAGGAGAAGGTGCCAAGGAAAGAGAGAAAAAGATACTCACCACAAGAGAAGGAAAGGAGCAAGGAAACTCTAGGGTTTCGGCCACCACTAGAGGAAGAAGAAGACTAGAGCTATGGCTGTGAAGGATGTCGCCCTCCAAGCTCCACTAAAGGATATCGGCCACCAAAGGAAGAAGGGAAGAAACTAAGGAGATAAAGGTATCCCAAGCTAGCAAAGAAGAGGGTATATATACAAGGGGGTCAAGTGGGCATCCACTAGAGGGCTGTTCCACATGTGCTCGCCCAGACCACCACTTGTCCAAGCTATGCCACCTTGCTAGCAAAGCACAACAAGTGTCACCAAGTGTGACACAAATGATGCTAGATAAAGAAAGGTTTGTATCGCCCAACATGGTGCCATGGCCGATACACCACTGCCCGACACACTCTTGGCTGATACACCCTTACTTGACACACTCTTGGCCGATACACCCTTGCCCGATACACCAAGCAAGGAGGTGGCACCAAGCTCAAACAAGGCCCAAGAACACCCAACAACAAGCTTAAGTGTCAACAAGCTCAAATGAGGCCCAAAGCAACTCAAGCAAGGCACCCGACCCATCCTATCAACTCTAGAGGACGCAAGGAGAGAGAAAGACATCTCTCAAGGTGACAAACTTGCACACCAACCCTAAAACTTGGGTGATTTGCAAGTTGCGCCTCAACCTCTCAACAAAGCACAAACAAGCCCTAACCACAACTCAGGTGATTAGCAAACATATAAACACAAGGTTTAGGAGAAGCAAACAGAGTAAGCCCAAAATGAAGGTCAGGGTCCTTACAAGCCATAAACCCCTACAGAAGGATTTTGCCCCCAAAATCTGAAGAGAAAAGTGAGGGATACTTCCTCCTCATCTCTTCCTCAAGCTCCCACGTGGCTTCCTCAATACCACGATGATGCCAAAGAACCTTCACAAGAACCATGTCCTTCCTCTTCAACTTCTTCACTCTTCTGTCAAGGATCAACACTGGACCTTCCTCGTAGGTCACATCTTCATCAAGCTCAACCTCAACTGGCTGTATCACTATCTCTGTGCATGAATGACTTTTCTTCATCATACTGACATGGAATACTGGATGCAACTTGTGCAACTCTGGCGGTAGCTCTAACTTGTAAGCCACTTTGCCAACACGTGTTATCACTGGATATGGCCCCATATACCTGGGAGCCAACTTGCCTTTACGACCAAACCTCAACACGCCTTTCCATGGAGAGACCTTGAGATACACCTTGTTTCCCACCTGGAACTCTAGAGGTCATCGATGATTATCTGCATATGACTTATATCTATCCTGTACCGCTTTCAACTATTTTTGTATCAGCTTGATCTTTTATGTCATATATTGCACTAACTCAGGACCCAAAAGCTAATACTCACCAGACTCATACCAACATAAAGGATATCTGCACTTCTTGCGGTATAAAGCCTCATAAGGTGGCATGTCGATACTCCTTTGGTAACTGTTGTTGTAGGAAAACTCTATCAAACTGAGATGCACGTCCCAACTACCTAGGAACTACAAAACACAAGCTAGGATAAGATCCTCCAAAGTCTGAATAGTCCTTTCAAACTCTCCATTTGTCTGTGGGTGGAAAGCGGTACTAAACCTTAATTGTGTTCCCAACACTCTATGCAACTTTTCCCAAAAACGACTCACGAACTGAGGACCTCGGTCAGAGACTATCATTGCGGGCACACCGTGCAAACACACTATCTCATCCACATACACCTGGGCAAGCTTCTCTGTTGTATATGTCATTTTCATAGGCATGAAATGGGTAGACTTCATCAATCTATCCACTATCACCCAAATGGAATCATGATTTCTAACAGTCCTCAGAAGACCAACTACAAAATCTGTGGTTACATGATCCCATTTCCACTGCGGTATTGGCATGGGTTGCAACGAACCTGTCGACTTCTGATGCTCAGCCTTTACCTACTGGCATATCACACACTTATCCACAAACTCAGCCACATCTCTCTTCAAGCCAGGCCACTAATATAGGTCCTTTAGATTATGATACATCTTGGTGACACCTGGATGCATAGCATACATCGATGTGTGCGCTTCCTCGAGTACTAAATTCCCCAGATCATCAACATTGGGAACCATCATCCTATTATGATAACAAACTAGTCCATCCTCAGACTCATGGAAGCCATCACGCTTCTTGCTGCCAAATTCTATCCTGATCAACTAAACTTTAGCATCTGCCTGCTATGCTTATTTGATCTACTGCCTCAACATAGGCTTCACTTGCATTTGTGCCAACAGTCCTACCAACAAGGATACTTCCAACTGTACATTCATCTACCACAAAGAGACAAACATATCCCGCCTATGGCATATCAAAGAACTCAACTATGCCTTCTTCGTAGGAAAAGAAGAAGACTTCCTGCTAAGCGCATCAGCTACCACATTTGCCTTACCAGGACGATACTCAATGGTGCAATAATAATCATTGATCAACTCCATCCAGAGACGTTTTCGCGTGTTCAACTCACTCTATGAGAAGATATACTTTAGGTTCTTATGATCTGTAAAATACGACACATCTCCCCATAAAGATAGTGTCTCCAAATCTTTAACGCATGGACCACCACTGCCAGTTCCAAAATAATGTGTCGAATAACTCCCCTCATGTTTCTTAAGTTGTCGCAAAGCAAAAGAAACCATATGATTTTCCTGCATCAGCACACATCCTAAGCCTTTCTTGGAAGCATCACAGAAAACAACATAGCCTTTCCCAAACTCTGGCAGCACCAACACTAGAGCACTGGTCAGCTTCTCCTTTAAGCTCTGAAAAGCTCACTGACAATGATCATCCCAAACAAAAGGTACATCTTTCCTTGTCAACTTTGTCAACGGCAACGTGACCACACTGAAGTTCTTTATAAACCTCTGGTAGTATCCTACTAAACCCAGAACACTGGGCATTTATTGCACTGGTGGCACTGAAAACTTTGGCTTTTTAGAACAACTAGGAAAATGTCTCTATAATTGTAATGACATTTCATTAATTCTCGGCTTATTGCCCCTTCTTGGGCACTACCATTATAGATATACTATCTGTTTAAACTTATGGCAGAGTCTATTTTCTTGCCATATGTTATTCCTTCCAACATTTCCACTATTCCAACATGACCATGTCATTCGGGAACCCTTTTTATAGCTCAAAGTTTTTGCATTAAGAACTGGTAACCTAGGTTGTAATGTAGTATCCAGTCTACTATATGAATCACTGTTGTCTTAACCTGCCTATCAAGAGCATAAACATAGGATTCTTTATCCTGATCGGATCATGATGGGAATTCTCAGGAACTCATTCTTCTCTTATCTGATCTCTTGCACCCTTTCTTGGTGCAACAACATTGCCCTCCGCAATGTGTTCCTCGTGTTCTCCAGTCATTTTTAAACTTCACCTTTTCTTCTGCATAAGAAGAAGTTACTATAGGGTATACTGGAGGACACTAACACAAACTCAACAGCTTAGTCATATGTATCTGTAGATTCAGTGAACCTTAAGCTCTAATACCAAACTTGTAATGATAGTCATCAAACTGACAAACAAATTGTTACTAATTAAGCGGAATAAACATAAACAACAAATTAACAAAAATCACTAAAATTTAAAACCATTTAGCAAGGAGATCCTTGTCCAGAAAACTTTTACTGAAAGATCCAAAACTCATACATATCGTGATTTACATTGAACAACATTGTTTCATCTCATCTCAAGGATAACATATAATAGTTGCTCTATCAAAACACATACAAGAGCAACATAAAACCTTGAGGCATTCAAGACAAAATCTCAGATCATTCATGAAACCAGTACGAACCAACTCTAAGGACCTGAGAGTATAGAGACGACACATAGGACTTCTATCTACAAGTCACGACAGACAGTACACTCAACCTGAGCTGTTACTACTGCCCCAGATGTTGTTCCTCCTATGTAGAAATGTCTCCACCGCCTCGTGCACATCCACCTAAAAATTGTGGATCCCAAGGGGTGAGACAATTGTCCCAATAAGAGATATAACACTCTATCGACCATACTATTATTGCAGATAAACATTATAAAACTGAGTAGGGGTTCTTTTATATTTAACATGCATGATTAATCATTGTATGAATAAAATAAGATAATCTCCTTTCTTAAGGAGAACATTGCATCTGTAACATACTAAATCTCAGGGTCCTCCCTGCAATTTACCCACTTTTGTACTTTTATTTGCTTTCCAATCCTTTTGGACATCCTTCACTAATTTCCCATCCTTTTGAGCCTTCTTTGACCTCAATGTTGAAATTGAGCAAAGTTTGATGATGGAATCAATATTTTACCACATTTCATGATAATGTAAGGGGTTTTGCACAAATAACCCACTTAATGTGATTATTGAGGACTAATAATGCAATGTGGCCTTTAATGAGAGAATATAAATAGATAATGTTAATTTGGAGCTTTTTGGATAAATATATTAGTAATAATGTGTATTTGAGTTAATATATGGGAGTAATTAACCCCTTTACTTTCTCTCTCCTCCAAATAGGGAAATAATGCACTAATAAGAGTATTATATGTTGAGATATGACTCATAATGTTGATATGTGACTAATATCTTGAGATATACCTTATTATGTCATTAACAAATATTCTTTATATTAATTTCTCTTTTTATGCTTTATTATATGCTTTAATAGTCTATAAATTAATTAGGGACCTAACCATGTGATTTTTTTATAAAGTAATGGCATAGCATCGTTCTTGGCATTGTAATTAACCTATGGTTAAAATTTGAAGTCATTTGCACTTGATTTGACCCCCAAATGCTTTTTACAAGTTCCCATATAGTTTAACTATAGTAGATGAATTGACATTGTATTTCATTTCATTGATTTCATGTGTCACAATATGATTCTTTGATTTTTGTGTCACACCCCCCAAACAACATTACATTTCAATCCAATAGATCTGCATTTGTCTTCTACCTTGGGCCACCGACCCAAGCAGGCGCCTAGTTTCCTTTGCACCGATCTCTCTGTCCTCTCAACCATTTAGCACGATTTTTGTTTCTTTAACTTCGTCTCCTCGAGCCGCACCATTCTAGCCCTTTCTCGTCATCTCCTATGCACCATAGCCCAAATTCCCATAGGCACCAGCCACACCCTCTCCACCTACTTGTCATTTTGGAGCCTCGGCCTTCCGGACCTATAAGTAACACCGCTCGCACCTCCTTCACCCCCATTGCAAGCTTTTCAAGTTGCTAATTTGGCCTGAAGCTCCCCGTCTTAGCCCCAAAACCTCCACCTTCTCACATATATTGTGGCCCTTTTCTTGGCTTCTTGGTGATAGCGGTGCCCCAATAAAGCACACTGGTGAGTTCCTCTCGTCGTGAGCTTTGTTTCGAGTACATATACGTCCGATTTGGTCAAGAAATGAGGAAATGCCCAATCGGGCAAGCTTCTCCTCCGCGGCCATGGCTTACGTGAGAGGTAGAAGAAGATCCACTTGCTTTTTACAGTTTTCCCCCTGCGCAAACATCCCTTTCTTCTTTAAGACGAGGGGCATTTCAATCATCTGCTCCCTTGTTGGCTATGAGGCCCACATGGCATTTTCTATTTTTCTGATTGATCCAGATTGTTTATTAGTAGAAAATCAATGCTTTTTAAGAAAAATGCAAATAAATAGTCGTTGGAAAGGATTTTTAATGTAGAATCTGATTTTTGAGACCTGATTCCCAATGAGTTTTCGAAGTTTTCTTAGAATGGCATTTTTAGTATGTTAAATGTTCTAAAAATCATAATTAATTTATTTTAACTCCAATTTAGAAATAAAATATGTTTTCCAAATAAGTGAAACCTAAGTGAGCTTTTGGTCCAAGTTTTCAATCCTAAATTGAAGATTTCCATAGAAGGTCTAAAATGGGTAACTTTCTTTATATTTTATGTTTAATAAATGCTAATTTATGTGAAATATTTGTAACTAGGATAATGTGATCATGGAACACATCTAATTGGTGAAATGGATGTTCATGAATCTTCAATAAGGTATGTGAATCCTATGATTTTGGAATATATTTGCTAATAACCTATCCTTTAGTTGGGTTTTATCCAACTCCCATTTTCTTAATGAGGCAATTGCTAGCCTTGATATCTTCTCTCTATTGCCTTTATTTGGCTCCTTATTTAATTGAATCTTCTATTTCCTGTATTGACTCATTTATTTGAAATACTTGAATATTGTTATTACCAATGTTATTTCATTTATTGAGATTGTTTCATGGGTTTTATTCCTCATTTTCTATGATGTAATATCATTTATATTTCCACTACTGCCAAGTGGATTGCTCAGCATGAGGAATTGTTGACCAAATAACTAATGTAGTGTACATGAGTACAAACCACCCATAGAGGGCATGTGTAATTTCACCCTGGGGGATGTGCATTTTCTACCCATATTATATATATTTTTGAGGTTTGGGATGTGCATTTTCCCCTCTCCTCTTGGTTGAGGTCTGATAGGTGCCTCACCCTGCATTAGAATATTTGTGGTCAAAATATCATTCATGCTTGTTGTTTATTATTGTGGTAGATGCATCTTGGCAGAAGTTCTTAAATGTTAATTATTATACTTACCTCATACTTTTTACTCTCTAATTATTGGGAATCATTTTATTATGCAATGTTTCACATTATTAATTGTCCTTATTCCTTTTGATTAACACATACTTTTATCTCTCTCTTGTTGGGTGATCCCAACCACCTAGGTATAGGATCAGAGTGCGTAGTTGAAGCATAGTGAACCAGCCTAAGGCTAGGGATATTGAGTTCAACCTTCTAACTTTGGTTTAGCTAGCTATATTATAAGTTTTTTCGTTTGGAGACAAGTTAATTTGGTTTGAGTCTTCCTCTACCTAGATCTTGTTGTTGTGTATAAAGTTGTACACCCTTTTGGGAATTTTGTAATGTACTCTTTATACAAATGAATATAGTCAAAGTTTTAACGTCCACTGCCACACATTGGTGTTTTTTGTTTACCATGATTATTTTAGTAGAGAGTTGATCTCAACTCTTTACATCATGGTATCAGAGTATCAAGGTAGTCAGAGTCTTGACTAATTCAATTTATCTCCTAGTTAGAAACCCATACCTTATATAGTTTCCCTTTAGCAAGCTTTTCACCTTAGAGTTAACCAATAATAAAAGATTGATTTAGGACATAATAATTTCATACTATAAATATAATTTGTTAACTTTTTGGTGATTAGTCATTTAGGTTGCTACTAGGGCATAAATTGTTAGAAAAGGTGTCTAGAAAGGGTCATGGTATGGGGGCTGGCAATATTTTCCTCCGTACCACTTGCTTGTCTTACGAGGAATCCCATATCCATATGACGTCGTTCTAGCCTGAGTTGATACTGACCATCCCAAAATAGCATACCTTTGGACAAATTATCTTATTGTTGAGTAACCTTTTGTACCTAGTATATGATGTTTTTATTAATCATGTAGAATCAACTTATGTTTCCATAAGTTCCTTATTTGAGCCTTAGATTTCCATGTTTGGGAATAGTCTACACTATATTAGATTTTGAAGTTTGGAAATAGTGATTAGTACAACAACTAAGTGTTGGATCTCATTCATACATTTGCCTCAACCCTTTAGTATAGTGACTTCAGTAGTAGTGCTTTTTATGCCTTGATAGATTTTGGGGTTTCTGATTTCGAGGAAGAAATCCTCTTTAAGGGGGTGGAGTCCCACAATGCTTTGAAATCTAGTTACTATGTTTTGGAAACCCTAACCACTTAGATAAGAGATTAGTAAGTTCATATGTTTAGTGTCTCCAAATTATAACTATAATTCATCTTGTTTGTTTATATACAAATGAATATATAATAAGTCATCTAAGGGGATAGTTCATATGCTTGAACATTAACTTATTCTTGATGCACATAATAGTGAATTACTCATCACTAATTGTGGATACCCTTAATGTTGACCATGTCACCCTAGTAGTATGGTTAGTAAATGGTTATAATGCATCCTTAACATGCATAATATGTAATGGTCATGATGAACCAAACCCTAATGTGTAATCATATAGCCTTAACAATAAATACACACATATCTTTGATGCCTCTATGATACATTAGTGACATTAGGTGTCATCATCATATTATATCCCTTGATATATATTCATGGATGATAATCACCTAGTCATGATCAAGTTATCAATATAAGTAAGGCATATCACCTTGTTCCCTAATACACATCTCTTTAATCACCTTATAATGATTTAGTAGGAAAATCAATTCATTAATGTTTAATGTGTTTCATATTGTTCACTAAAACACATGTAATGACACAAATATGGTTATGAGTAATTGGATTCACATAAGTTTGCATTAATGCCTAATGTGATGTAAAATATGTATAATTCATATTATGGAGTGTAATAGGGGAAAATGATGTCATTAACTTGAGTATATAATGTTAGTTGGAAATATGTGATAATATATGTGACCTTATATGTGATAATATATGTGACCTTATTTGGGATTATGGTAGGCTTAATAACTTGTTGGATTATATTATCTTTTTCTTACAAAATAATCAGTGATAATTCTACATGATAGTTTTTATGGAGATTAGATTCTAGTTTTTAAGGTTTGTGACCTAATACATTAATAGATGTTGAGATTTTCTTAGAAAACCCTAATTGTGCCTAAAACCCTTATAAGGAAGATACATATGTTTTGATGCATAGTGATGAGTTATAATCTTTGCTACCACCATGTGAGTATAAGTTGGCACAAGTGCTAGTATAGTATAGATGATGCCTTTTCTTGATAGAGACTATGCTAGTGAGCCCATTATGTTATGTTTTGGATGAAAAGTTATATATATGGTAGAAACCTTAGTCAGACTAGGCTTATGTGTAGAGCCTATCAAGTACCCACTTTTGTACCTAATGTTGGAATGTTGCACACTCACCCTCTCTCTTTCCTCTTGATGTGATTTCAGGGACGAAATCCTCTTTAAGGGGTGGAGTGTTGTAACATACTAATTCTCATGGTCCTCCCTACAATTCACCCACTTTTGTACTTTTATTTTCTTTCTAGTCCTTTTGGACATCCTTCACTAATTTCGCATCCTTTTTAGCCTTCTTTGGCCTCAATGTTAAAATTGAGCAAAGTTTGATGATGGAATCAATATTTTACCACATTTCATGATAATGTAAGGGGTTTTGCACAAATAACCCACTTAATGTAATTATTGATAACTAATAATGGAATATGGCCTTTAATGAGAGAATATAAGTAGATAATGCTAATTTGGAGCTTTTTGGATAAATATATTAGTAATAATGAGTATTTGAGTTAATATATGGGAGTAATTAAACCCTTTACTTTCTCTCTCCTCCAAATAGGGAAATAATGCACTAATAAGAGTATTATATGTTGAGATATGACTCATAATGTTTATATGTGACTAATATCTCGAGATATACCTTATTATGTCATTAAAAGATATTCTGTATATTAATTGCTCTTTTTATGCTTTATTATATGCTTTAATAGTCTATAAATTAATTAGGCACCTAACCATGTGATTTTCGAGAAAGTAATGGCATAGAACCGTTCTAGGCGTTGTAATTAACCTATGGTTAAAATTTGAAGTCATTTGGACTTGATTTGACCCCCCAAATGCTTTTTACAATTTCCCATATAGTTTAACTATAGTAGATGAATCGACATTATATTTCATTGCATTGATTTCATGTGTCACGATATGATTCTTTGATTTTTGTGTCACACCCCCCAGACACCATTGGATTTCGATCCAACAGATCTGTATTTGTCTTCTACCTTGGGTCGCTGACCCAAGGAGGAGCCTAGTTTCCTTCGCACCGATCTCTCTGCCCTCTCAACCATTTAGCACGATTTTTGTTTCTTTAGCTTCGTCTCCTCGAGCCGCACCATTCTAGCCCTTGCTCATCATCTCCTGTGCACCATAGCCCAAATTCCCATAGGCATCGGCCACACCCTATCTACCTACTTGTCATTTCGGAGCCTCGGCCTCCCGCACCTATAAGTAACACCACTCGCACCTCCTTTGGCCCCATTGCAAGCTTTTCAAGTTGCTAATTTGGCCTGAAGCTTCCCCTCTTAGCCTCGAAACCTCTACCTTCTCACAGATATTGCGTCCCTTTTCTTGGCTTCCTAGTGATAGAAGCACCCCAATAAAGCACACCGGTGAGTTCCTCTCGTCTTGAGCTTCATTTCGAGTACCTATACGTCTAATTTGCTCAAGAAATGAGGAAATGCCCAATCGGGCAAGCTTCTCCTCCGCGGCCATGGCTTACGTGAGAGGTAGAAGAAGACCTGTAAATTTTTACGGTTTTGCCCCCGCGCGCCCATCTCTTTCTTCTTTAACACAAGGGGCATTTCGGTCATCTACTCCCTTGTTTTCTATGAGGCCCACGTGGCATTTTCTATTTTTCTGATTGGTCCAGATCGTTTAATAAGTAGAAAATCAATGATTTATCGAAAAAATGCAAATAAATAGTCGTTGGAAAGGATTTTTAATGTAGAATCGGATTTTGTGATTTTTGAGACCTGATTCCCAATGATTTTTCGAAGTTTTCTTAGAATGGCATTTTTAGTATGTTAAATGTTCTAAAAATCATAATTAATTTATTTTAACTCCAAATTGAGAAATAAAATATGTTTTCCTAATCAGTGAAACCTAGTTCTCAGTCCTAAATTGAAGGTTTACATAGAAGGTCTAAAATGGGTAACTTTCTTTATACTTTATGATTAATAAATGCTAATTTATGTGAAATATTTATAACTAGGATAATGTGATCATGGAACACATCTAATTGGTGAAATGGATGTTCACGAATCTTCAATAAGGTATGTGGATCCTATGATTGTGGAATATATTTGCTGATAACCTATCCTTTAGTTGGGTTTTATCCAACCCCCATTTTCTTAATGAGGCAATTGCTAGCCTTGATATCTTTTCTCTATTGCCTTTATTTGGCTCCTTATTTAATTGAATCTTCTATTTCCTGTGGCGACTCATTTATTTGAAATACTTAATTATTTTTTTATTACCAATGTTAGTTCATTTATTGAGATTGTTTCATGGGTTTTATTCCCCATTTTCTGTAAGGACCCTGACCTTCGTTTTGGGTTTACCCTGTTTGTTTTGCCTAAACCTTATGCTTGGTTGCTTGCTAATCACCTTTAGTGGTGATTAGGGTTTGCTTGTGTTTTGTTGAGAGTTGGAGGTGCTACTTGCAAAACAACCTGAGTTAGGGTTGAAGAGAAAGTTTGCCACCTTGAGAGATGTCTTTCTCTCTCTTTGCTTCCTCTAGGGTTGAGAGGAAGGTTTGGGCTCGTGCCTTGAGTTGCCTTGGGCTTGGTTGAGCTCTTTTGGGCCTTGTTTTCCCTTGTTTGGGCCTTGCCTTTCTTGGTTGAACCCTGTATCGGGCAAGGATGCCTTGTGTTGGCCATGGGGTATCACCCATTGGTATGTCGGCCAAGGTGGTGGTGGTGTGTCGACCTTTGACATTGTTTGATCTCCTTGCTTTGGTTGTGTCACCCAAGCTTGGACATGTGGCCGAACCTTAGTTGAGTGGTGGCATGGCATGTGAATGTGTTTTGCAAGGTGGTAAAATGTATGGATAAGTGTCCCTTGGTAAGGTGACACCTTGCCTTGGTTTAACCTTGACCCTCATCTATATATGCCTTGCCTTTCTTTTCCTTGGGAACCCTTTAGCTCTTTTGTTTCTCTTCCCTCCTTGTGTGCACGACACACCTTCCTTGGAGAGCTTGGTGTTCGATCCTTTCACCTTGGTGGAGATCTCTTCTTCTTCCTCTACCTTGGTGGCTGAACCCTAGGTGGGTCTTGTTCTTTGGTAAGCATCTTCCCTCTCTCCATAGCATCTTCATCTCCACCTTGCCTACTCTTCGGCCATGGTGGTTATGGTTCTTGTTCCTTTTCTTGAGGTGGCCGAAAGTGGTGTGCTTGGAGCTAGGAGCTTGAAGCCTGGAACTTTGGAGCTTGAGGAGTTTGCTTAAGGCGGGTTACATAACTTCTAATCCTATTTATACTACCTTCTCTATGTTGCATGATTCATATATGTGTATGATCGGCCATTGCATGTCATGTTTCTTTCTCTAGTACATGTTGTTGATCTTATGGATATAGTGAGCATGATGTTGTTGATGTTGTTGATGGTTTATATGCCTTTACACCTAGTTGGCCGAACCATAGTTTGGGGTTTTCTTTGGTAGCAATACCCTTTTCTCTCCTTGGTTTATGATAAGTGAGTTTGAGATCTAGTAATGTAGGCAATACCCCTCTCTCATTTAAGTTGAGAGGTGAGCTTATATTCTAGTTGCTTGGGCAACACCCTCCTCTCACCATGGATTTGAGAGGTGAGCTCTCGAATATGTGTTGACCTATGTTGAGGGTTGGTCCTTGTGGTTGCCCGATTTGTGATAGAGGTTGTGCAAAACCCCTCTCTCTTGGTTGTTCAGAGGTGAGCCGATCTTCTTGATCAATTAGGGTTTGGGGCCCTTGTGCTTGAGGTTGAAGATGACCATGTTGGGTTGTGCTTTGCACGATATGACCCTGGAGTAGTGTTGCCCGATAGCCATGTCTTGGGTTGTACCCTTAACCGTTACACCTTATATCTTGTACTCTGAATGATACATCTTGAGGTAAGGTTGCCTGATACCCCTACCTTGTGTTGAGTTTGGCTGATACCCTTTGCAGAGTTGGAGCTTGGGTGATACACCATGATGTGTGCTCTTCACGACACACCTTGTGATGGGTCTTGGTGGTATGAAGTAGTCTTGTGGTGCCCGAGATGATGGTGGTTTAGAGACACCTAGTAGTGTTGGTCGATATGTTGAATGAGTAGCTAGCATGTCCATGCCCTATATGGTATCTTGGATGACATGGGTGCCCTGGCCGATAGGGATGACCCTTGAATGACATGGAGATGTTTGAATAGAAGCGCCTTGGGCGTTATACCCTTTGGCTGATATGGTCAATGTTGAGGGTTAGCCGATAGAGGAACCCTAACCCAAACCCTAGTTCGTGTGCATGATAGGCTTTTGGTCGAAAGCCCCTGCTGATGATGCATGATCCATCCTTATATCTAGTTGCCCGACACCTTGTGAGCTGGGTGCACGATAGTTGAAGCGTGGTTGGTCAACATGATGGCACAAGTGCTCTAGGGGTTGGAACCCTAGTCAAAACACCCTTTGGTGAGGGTTGGCGCTGCTCGCCATACCTATAGTAAGGGTTGTCAGAGCTTTGGTGTGGGTTTTGATAACCCATAATGTTTATAGTTGATGGTACTCTGTTAATAATGATAATACAAGTGATATGATGTAACCACCTTGAATTCTGCAACTATGATGATGATATAAGATGATAGGTTGTGAACCAGGTATGTTTGGAAAGATATGATGTTGCTACACATGTTAATGTGACACATGTATATGGTCACAAGCTGTGTTTTGAAAAGCGCGAAGCGCGAAGCGTTCAGATTGCCCCCCTTGAAGCGTGAGGCGGAAAGCGGGTTTTGAAGCGGACTGAAGCGGGTGCTTTTTGAAAAAGCAGATCACGATGTTTTAAATAAATTTGTAAAAAACTTGTTATTGTTGTACTAACTACAAGAAAAATTGTTACTCAACAATCAAGTTTTTTAGATAATATTTCACTGCTTCAAATGATTTTAATGGATCAAAATGTGTCCCAATAATAGAATTAAACAAGCTAAAAGACAAAAAAACATCATCAGAAATAATTGTCCTCGCTCCTAGAATGAGTGAATACAAAGTCATCATGTAAGGATGCCTCAATGTCCTTAAGATCATTGTCATCAGGCATGTTATTGTCATCATCCCAATCAGTTTGAACATCACCGTACTCCTCGTTTTCTTTTTTCTTTGTATCCACCTTTGAAGTAGTATTCCTTGTGCTTTTCCTAGTCTCCACCACTTCTTCTGCCCCACTATCTTTTGCAACTTCTCCCCACATAAGTCCAGCACCTGGATAAATTTCTTCTTCATCTGGGCCTAACTCTACTATCCAATCTTTAGCCTTGTCTCTATCTTCAGACTCTATCGGGTCACAATCTTTTTCATGTTTGTCCCTCCGCTCCTTCAGTTTGGCGTTAAATTGGATAAACACCAATGCCTCAAGCCTCTTCACATCCAACCTGTTTCTCCTTTTTGTATGAATCTAGATAAGAAATAGGTTATTAATATAAATAAGTAATTAAGTATTCATAGTATGAATTTCATACATAATTTATTATTAATAGCTACTAGCTAGTATATTCAAAAATCATTTGAGGGCTCTTTATATTACCATCTCAAATGTGCTCCAATTCCTCTCACACCCCGACGATGTACATGTTAGATTTAACACTCGAATGGCCATTTTTTGCAAGTATGGTGTACCACAACCGAAATTTATCCACCATTGAACTACATGATAAAGGTAATTTGAAATTAGTTACTAATTATTAGTAGAGAATAAGATGGATCTATGTTAGGGGAAAATCTGCTATAGCCCATACCTGGATCTGTTTGGATGTCATCTCGTTGTCTAATAGCAGCTGCTCTTCCAAATGAACCTGAACCATCTCTATACATTGGTAACTCCTTCTTCATGATGATACCATCTTGAATATCTGGCTCAGGGTAGAAGGTCTCAATGCACTCCATGAGACCATCCATAATGATATTGTTACTATCGATCTCAGGGTCTTTCCAATACAAAATTGGGTTCAAATAGTAACCTGTATGATTTTAGTGTTAGTATAACAGTATAAATAGTGGACTATATTAATATATAATTCTATCAAACTAATTGCACAAAAGAGTGGCAATGTTCAACTACCTGCAGCATGTAAGGGCCGATTCAGTTTGTTGTCCCATTTTTGTTGGACTATCTGAAACACCTGTTTGCGAAGTGGCTCATCATCAGCTAACTTGGTATCTAGTTCATCAAGCGTGAAGATCATAGCTTGTTGTATGTAGCCCATAGCAGGTGTTTTCTCCCCATCAACCAGTCGTAGAACATTGACCAATGGTTTGAAAATTTTTAGGACCAACTCAACTCCTCTCCAAAATTGAGACCCACCAACAGTAGCTGCAGCCTTGATGCCCTCCGGAGTCTTTGAGAATTTGCAATTGAGCCACTCTTCAGAAACGAACATCCTTCTTAGATTTGACATGTTCTTTAAGAGGCTCTCCAAACTCAGAAATGCTGTAGCAAATCTAGTGACACCAGGCCTGACCATATCACGACCCAAGAAGCTTCTCATGATACTCAGTGTTAAATGATGGCTGTAGATAAATATAGTGAGTGTTTTTGCCTTTTTAATAATATTTTGTACCCGAGTCAGCTTTCCAATTGCCTCCAACATCAAATCGATGCAGTGTGCTGCACATGGAGTCCAAAAGATCATTGGTCGCTTCTCCTGTAGCAGGCGACCCACGGCAAGATTAGCTGGAGCGTTGTCAGTAACCACCTGAACAATATTTTCTTCCCCTACCAATTCAATAGCATCATCAACAAGGTTGAATATGTAGTCTGCATTGTGTATTTCATCTGAACAATCAACTGCCTTAAGAAAGTAGGTCCCGAAGCGGCTATTGACGCATATATTCATGATGCTTCTCTTGCGTTTGTCTGTCCAAGCTCTGTCATCAAAGAGCATCCTGACCGCTTCCATTCTTCTCTATGTAGGGCAAGGGAGTCTTTAGTGGTTTCCACCTCCTGTCTGAGTAGTGGTTCCCTCAACTCATAATAGGATGGTCCCTTCAAACCAGGTCCAAACTGACCTATAGCTTCCAACATCACTTGGAAGCTGTTGAGGTTTACAGTATTCATCGGGATTCCTAAATAGAAAAATAAGCAATTATATTAAAATTTGACTAGTTAGGAAATAATAAATTGTGAATCTAGTTAGGGCTTTACCAGCCTCATAAATCCATCGGGCTATATATTGGCATGTCCTAGCCCTTCGCTCTTTACATAACTTATCTATTATAGTTGTTTGCTTTGACGACACCCTTTCTTTGACAATTTCCTCTGGGTTTTTAAACAAATATGTGTCAAGTTGACCTACAACTTTGGGCTTCTTGAGTTGCCTATCCCCGATGTCAACTACGTCATCAGTTTTTTTGTCAATCTCAACCTCACCACGCAAATCCTTCAACTCCTGAGCCCTCTTGTTCTTCTTCGCGGCAAATTTGTCCAGATATTCAGTGATTTCCCTCTTTGCATCGGCATCAACCTTCTGGCATGCGTTGACATCTCCACGCTGACCTGCAAGATGTTTCTTCAATCGGAAAATTCCACCGTTTGATATATGACCACAGAACTTGCATTTCACTTTCTCCCTTCGGTTTGGATCTGGAATCGTGCAATACTTCCACCCGGGATCACTCGATTTAGCCAAAGTTTGATCCCCACCGACCATTCTGATTGTGATAGAAGAAAAACTAAATCAATATTTAGCACATTAATTTCTGATTAGTAATCAATTTAGAAATTAGAACAGTCATGTAATTGCATTTAGCACATTAATTTCTGTTATTTATTTGCTTGCGTTGTTATTTATTGTATTAATTGCAGCCTTGTAGGAAAAAATAACAAATGATATACTTCTTAACTAATACAGTCTATAGTACTGTACTGTCAGTACATAACAAATAATTCTTGTATAGTCTAGTGCATACATTTCTTCTTCGATATGCAGTAAATAAGTAGAACAGTCACTAACATGTTACTTATGTAATCAAATACGGTATTTGAAATACCTTACTATGTTGTTGGCAACTTGTTTCTGTGTTAAATTGTTAATTAATCATCCAACCTGTTTCTCTTCACATCCAACTTGTTGTTGTATCTACATTGTCAATTAAACATTACAGTGCACGAAAAAAGTACTAAGTACTACTTAGTAAGTAGACATGAAAAAAGTACTAAGTAGACATTACATTATCAATTAAATGGCACATGATACATTACTGAATAAGTGAATAGTGATTCTGAAATCTGAATACTATCAGTGAATAGCATTCAACGCATTGCAGGAAGAAAGACTGTACATAGTATGTTTATCTATCTACGTTTTGAATTTATCATTGCATTGCAGGAACAAGTTGGATGTGCTTTTGAATTAATACAGATTACAGTACGTTTTGAAAAAAATCAAATTTGATCGCATACATCAAAAGCAGGGGAACAATCTACCTAACAGTTACTGATTGGATCCTCGTTTAGAGGAGATGAACAGTAGGTTTGTAGCAAGCAAGTGATATCCGTGGCTTTCATGTATATAATACTATGGACTCCATCGGATGGAGTTAAGGAACTACTGTGAAAAGTAGCCATTGATTCAGCCATGAACAACGGCAGACAGAGTAGCGCTGGCGGCATTGGTGGGGGAAGGGAAAAATCTAACTGAAATGGACAAGCGGCAGCCATGAATAGAGAATATACTTGTTCGTTGTCTAATAGCAGTCGCAGCTTCTGCCAAAATCCGTCCACCGTCAAGAAGACTTCTGTCGTCCGCCGTCTGCCGTCAACAAGCAGTCAAGAAAAATTCTGCCGTGCACCTTCCGCCGTCGATTCGTGTGTTCTGCCTCCCTTTGGGCCTGCCAAAAGTCTTCGGCTACTCTCGCCTTGAAGCTTGCCACCCAAAGGCCTGCTGCCGGGAAGCGATGCCGCCCAAAGGCCTGCTGCCGGGAAGCGATGCGGAGGGGTGAGAAGAACTGCAGTGGGGATGAGGAGATACATCGGAAGCCTTGCTCTTATTAAACGAGGAGAAGCAGGGGATACACCGGTTAGGAGTCGAACAGTCCGACGTGATTCCAAGACGGGAGTCAATGCTAAGGCTGCGCAAGACTCACATCGGATGAAATTGGGAAAGGAAAGTCGTTCTGGGGTCTGCGAAAGGCGATAAAATCGTGGGTTTTGGTATTGAAGGGTTTTTCTCCCTGAAGCGCCCGCCCCATCCGCTAAAGCGGATCCGCAAAAGCGCCCTACCAACCTGCAAAAGCGGCTAAAAGAGCCCGCATCAATCCAATTCGCTTTTTTCACGCTTCGACCTAGTTTGACGCAGGAAGATGAGCTGGCCGCTGAAGCGGCCGCTGAAGCGTCCGCTCCGGGCGCTTTTTTAATCGCTGGAACCCAATGATATATGATGGGTGTTACCCATGGAATGGCAATGTGTGCCTTGATGATGGGATTGAGTCCCTGTGATGTTGATCCTTGAGATGGATCTTGATGATTGGCAAGAGGCCAAGTGGAAACATGTAATGTTGGATGCTTGTGATGGATTAGGATGATGTTGATGGATTTGAGAAGAAGAGTGACAATGTAACACATGATAATGAGATCTATGTTGTTTACTTGTATTATAATTTACATGTTACATAACTTGGTTGAATCTTGCAATCCACTTAAAATATGTTAATTAATTACAAATGAATCTTTCATGTAGTTTGCCCTGGCCATAGATCCATCATCATCAGGAGTTTGGTGATGGTGAATCAGGTTCTCCTAAGTGATAACTTGGAATGCATATTGTTGAATATGTGGGGTGCGCCTACGCCCTAAGTAGTAGTGCATGTAGAGCATGGTGAACATGCCCATGACTCAGGATTAGAGCATGGTTTCAGGCCCGTGGCATAGTGTGGTTAGAGCATGGTGAACAGGCCCATGACTCAGGATATGAGATAGAACATGGTGAACATGCCCATGGTTCAGTGATGATGGAGCACGATGAATAGGGTCGTGGCTCAGTTTTCTAGCACCGATACTTGTACCAAGGTGGGCTAGGCAGAGGGTAGCCTGACCCGATGTGGCTGAGGCTACTTAAGAATGAGACTGTGGTACTGCTTGTTGGTTCTTGTGCACTGACCATAAGGGAAAGAGGTTGTGGAACCCGGCTCTCCCATTGACATTGTATGGCAATCGATTGTGACCAAGCGGTGGTCGATTTGGATCTGAGTGGTATGCCTCACTTCCTCAGGGCATAATAAATTGTAATCTAGCCGTATAACATATTTTCTTGGGACAAACACAGAACATTGGTCGAGGTTTTGTTTGTATAGTTGTCCTAGTTATATCTTGCAGCTAATTACTTGTTCCTCAGATGTTATGATAAGATCCTATAAGACTTGTCTTGTCAATCATGTTCCATATATTATCTATTTATATGCCACTTAGATATCCTGGTAAGATGTTATAAAGATAGTTCTGCTCACTATGTTGCATAAATGATCTGCTTATATCAGTTACCTACTTTATCTGTTCTAGCTCTCCCAAGGTTTTATAGTTCAGAAGGGAGTTATGTTTCTCGTTGGGACTGTGTGTCTAACCCCGTTGGTTTAAAACCTTTTTAGGTGGGGTTCTAGTCATGGTGGTGATTGTGGTGTTGCAGCTAAGCAACAAGGAGAACAATAGAAGGCAAGAAATGGATATGCTACTTTTGTGGTTGTTTTATAGTAGAGTCCTAGAGTCATCATCCCTGTACTCTCAGGTCCTTGGAGGTGTTTTGACGAGGTTTCACGATGTATAGTTGATGTGGCTTTCTTATCCTATTGATGACCTGTCTAGGTCTGTTATGTACATAACAGGTGGTGAACTCTTATGCTTATGGGACAGATAGATCTTATGAGATGGGGACATGTATCAAGTTTATGTATATTTATATAACATGTTTCTTTGCAGGATGTGGATCTAGTTGTAATAGTTCCTTCCTTACCTACTTTCCGCAATCTATTTTAGTTAACCCGTGTTTTTGGTAATACGATGTTTATGACGGTTCCGCACATTTTCATGGGGTGTTTCGCTATCTTTGTGATGGTGGGCTATCACACATAACATCTAAAGATAACTCTAAGATAAGTTCTTAATTGATAAGTAACCTCCCCTTATGACAAGAGAATGTACAACTAATGAGATAGTTGGTACAAGTAGTAAGAAAGTTTAGTGTTGTGTCAGTAGGTTAGATGGCACAATAGATGTATGATAAGACTTATAGTCCCAAGTAGGTGACATAACGTAACTCTAGTCTTTCTTTGGAAGTGAAATGTTAAACTCAATGAGGAGTATGGAAGACTCCCCATAATCAAGAATCTTGTCACATAAAGTTGTAAGTTGAGAAAGGTGACAAATCAGTGAGGTTTGACACCTAAGTTAAATATGGTATGTATAATGTTTCTCTGATTAAGAAAAGTGTTACCTGACACATAGTTGACTCTACAGTCAATAATGAAAAAGGCAGTGGAGTATGTGTCATGTGTGACAGATTCTATGATAACCATGTGTGGAAGAACTTTGTGTTGATCAAAGTTATATGGTATCTCCATGACATTAAGATGTTATGTGGAGACTTTATGATATGATGAATGAATAATATATGTCTCCCTTTACCAGGGATTTCAGGGACGAAATCCTTGTTAGGGGTTTATAACTTGGAATGACCCTGACCTAGGTTATGAGGTAACCTTGTTTGTTTTGTCTAAGTAAGTTGCTTAGAAATTTAATATAATCCTCTAAGGAGTTTTGTTATCATGTGACACACTTATGTTTCAAGTTTGGTCCTGATTGAATGTTGTTTGAGCAATGTTCCTTTATTTTGGACCAAAGTACAATTTACCCAAGATGAGGGGTTACATTGCAATATGTCACATGTTAAATGTGAATTAAGTTCTTTAGCATCATAAGATAGATAATGATGCTAAGTTGTGGCTTATATAAATCTTAAATTCCAAGTTTGAACTTGTTTGAATAATGCTAGTACCTTGTGCACCGATTTTGGTACAAATTGTAATTTACCAAAAATGTGGGGTTGATATGCAAATTACCACCTCTACAGTGTTCCTACTTCCTCTATGTAACATTTAGAGGAGATATAATGAATGAGACACCATGTTGGAATCATTTATGAGTGGTAGTATTCTTGGTGATGAAAAGACCAAGAAAGGGGTTGAATGGAAACCCTAATTTGAGCTTGTATTAAGTGTATCGGATTGTAGTGATTAAATGGGAGTCCCTATCAGCCAAGGAGCCAAAGAAGAGACCCCCATATCATGTTTTTAACTCTTTGAGTTTTAAAAAACGAGCTAGTCACCTCAATAAAGCAATGGTTATTGGCTTGCAAATTTCCTGGGGAAAGGTTGCATTGATTTGTGAATATAATAATAATATGAGTAGAAGTGGCTTGTCCTAGAAGACAACCAAAGGGCGCCAACCCTTATCCCTTTCATTATCCTCAAGTTTTTATTTTTCAAGGCAATATAAAGATGGAGTGCATGCAAGTACATGTGTCAATCCATGCATGGCCATCTGGCACCTACTAGTAGTAAATTGATGACACCTCATATACACACTTTTTCATGAACCTCAAGTATATATACCCTTCCTTTCATGCCTTAGTGAAAATTTTCGAATCCTACCACGTCCTTGCTCATAAATATCATGCATATAGCCTTGGTATCGTGCATAGGTGATGTGGTATCATGCATAGGGCTTGGGTATCAGCAATAGCATGTGGTATCGGCCATAGCATGTTGATATTGGCCATAACATGTTGATATCAGCCATAGTGGAGTGTTTATGGCCACAAGTGAGGGGGATATCAGCCAAAAGTGATGGCATATCGTGCATTAGTAGTGATGTATCATGCAAGGTGCTAAGGAGAAAGAAGGAGCTCAAGTCTTAACCCTAAGGTGAGGCCATGATCATCTTCAACCTTGGATGGAAGCATGGATCTAGGGTTATGATCTTTCTTTCTTTTCTTCTTCATCAAATGCTTATCCATGGTGATTCTTTGCATATAGAGGAGTTGTGAAGTTCATATTCAACATTTGGAATGTGAATCTTTGGAGCTTGTATCTTTGAAGTTGTTCTTGAGGTGGGTTATGTAACTTGAACCTAATTATATTATTATGCACTTTCAATTTTGTCATACTTGTTGATCTATTTTCAATTTCAATTTCTCTTGAATAATTGATGATCCTTTGAGTTCTAAAAGCTTGATGGGACTATTGTCCATGACTTATAACAGTAAGAACAAGAGTATAGAGGTTGATGGTGATGACATCATCAAGGGTAAAGTGATATCGGGTTGAAGCATACACCTCTTTGCTCGATATGGTGTGAAGCACACACACACCTCTTTGCCTGATATGGTGTGAAGCACACACACACTCTTTGCCCGATATGTTGTGAAGCACACACACACCTCTCTGCCCAATATGGTGTAAAGCAAACATACACCTCTAAAGTGATATGGAAGCAATCATACACCTCTTTGCCTGATATGGTGTGAAGCACACACACACCTCTTTGCCTGATATGGTGTGAAGCACACACACACCTCTCTGCCCGATATGGTGTGAACCACACATACACCGCTAAAGTGATATGGTAAGCACACATACACCTCTAAAGTGATATGGAAGCAAGCACACACCTCTTTTCCCGATATGGTAAGCACACATACACCTCTAAATTGATATGGGTAGCAAACATACACCTCTAAATTGACATTGGGTTAAGCATACACCTCTTGGAC
Source organism: Alisma plantago-aquatica (assembly GCA_963693085.1). Taxonomy (NCBI): domain Eukaryota; kingdom Viridiplantae; phylum Streptophyta; class Magnoliopsida; order Alismatales; family Alismataceae; genus Alisma; species Alisma plantago-aquatica. The sequence goes on from OY856410.1 coordinate 971,586,824, forward strand.
GATATGGTGTTGATCTCACATCTCTAAAACAATATGGTGGGTAACCCAATACACTATATGACAAAATTGTTAAGGTGGCTAATACCCTAGAACATGTGATGTCCAATACACTAAAGTATGGTGTGGCCAATATCTTCAAGAGAGGTGAGGACGTTATACTCATGTATGGTGAAGGTGATACACCATATGATTGGTAGGGTTGATACCTTGATGGGTAAGGGTATGAGGGATATGATGATGTCTAGCTCAATATACACCTAACCCAATACATGTGTTCAACTTGACATACAAGATTCAATATGATGCACCTTTAAAGGTGAGGGTAAAACACTCTTGGGAGTAATTTGTGTAATACCAAATAATGATGTGGTTAATACCTTGTTAGATGAAACACCTAAAGTGATTGATAATGGTATATCAACAATGCCTTAACTTGAGATGAGTCCATATCACTTGATGATAGTTGGGTAATTCAAATGTGTGGCTTATGGCCAATACACTACATGATAAATATGATGTGTTAGTGCATAAAGTATTACGATGGGATATACCCTAATACCAGATAAGTTGATGAACTTAAGTAAGTTAAAAGTGATGAGGGAAGTGATACATCAAGGCATGATAAATACCACATCCAGAACCTCAAGGTTGATGCACCTTGATGCACCTTAAATCCAATATACTTGGATGAGTAACACATGAAGTGTGTCATGTCAATTGTTACATTATTATGTAATGAGTTTAATGCACTTTGATAAGTGTAGGCTAACATGCCTTGGGAAAGGGTTCAACCAAGTTAATAAAGTATGATGTAGTCAATATCCTAGTAAGGATGAGAGAGAAACTCATACTTTGTGTTGATAATAATTTAATGATAAATGATGATAATAAATAAGTATGATTGAATACTTATGATATCAATGTTTGCTCCTAGATGTATGGAGCAATTAATTAGGGTTTGGATTAATAATATGAACATGAAGCCCTATTCAGATATTAAGGGAAACCCTAACTCGAATGATGGGAAGGTTGTATTTCTCTTATTGCATAAGCCTTGTAAGGCATGTTAAATACTTGTAAAACAAATATAATGATTAATGGCCTTGTGAGCCATATGAATAAGTTGTTTCCTAGTGAGAGGTGACAAGATGTGTAATGGCTTTGTGAGCCATGTGAATAAGTTGTTGCCTAGTGAGAGGTGACAAGATGTGTAATGGCCTTGTGAGCCATGTGAATAAGTTGTTGCCTAGTGAGAGGTGACAAGATGTGTAATGGCTTTGTGAGCCATGTGAATAAGTTGTTGCCTAGTGAGAGGTGACAAGATGTGTAATGGCCTTGTCAGCCATGTGAATAAGTTGTTGCCTAGTGAGAGGTGACAAGATGTGTAATGGCCTTATGAGCCATGTGAATAATATGTTTCCTAGTGAGAGGTGACAAGATGTGTAATGGCCTTGTGAGCCATGAGAATCCTTGTACAACAAGTGAAATGAATACCTTGGTCTGAGGACCTAGAGGTAATGGTTACCTATTACAAAGGTAACAATGCTATGTGATGATCTAAGGGTTTGAATACCCAGATCCAATAATCATGATAATGATGTGAAGGGATGAGAATTCCCAGTAATGTGATAAGGGACTGAGATCCCAAGTATCATGTGTTTAAAGATTTGAAAAGTACATGATGGATGTATTACACCTTTCTTTGTAGCATTTGTTGTGATTAATAATGATAACATGGTTGATGCTAAAAGAATGTTGTAATGCACTTAATATATCACTAGAAACCATAAAATGTTGCCATGACCATAGATCCATCAGCGTCAGAATTCGATGAATTGTGAAATAGGTTTCCTGTGGCATAACCCAGAATGCATATTTTTTAATATGTGGGGGCATGGAGCCTAAGTGTCTATGACTCAGTAATTTCATAAGAATGTCTCAATAGAGAATGGTGAACTGACCCGTGGCTCAGAGCATGGTGCCTATGTGACCCTGGCTCAGAGTATTGTGCCTAAGTGACCATGACTCAGTAACTGGGGATGGTTGTTGTAGATGTTTCCCCTAAGAGAGCACAGTTGACGTTGTAGCTCTAAGTGAGGATGCCTATGTACCCTGGAACAACTATATTACAGCTGACACAAGATGTCCTACTAAGCCTAAGTGGTCTTGTACTGACCGAGACAAGGGAGGTCTTGGAAAGTGGCTCTTCCATTGACCTTGTATGGTACCAACTTGTGAGAAGTTTGTGGTTGGTTAGAGATGAACAAGGTATGCTTCATCTCCTCAGGTCATAAGTGTGATTGTAAAATATGTCCAACCGTGTAGCATATCTCCTTAAGGATCGAATATGGAAAACATTGTTTGATGCACAATACAATTATACATCTTAGTTGATAGATGTTATTTATGTTTCTTTACATTCCTTGCAAAGCAGATAGATGATTTATAACTCTACCATGGGTAGATGCAATGTTCTCCTTAATAAAGGAGATTATCTTATTTTGTTCATATAATGATTAATCCTTCCTGTTAAATATAAAAGAACCCCTGCTCAATTTTATAATGTTTATCTACAACAATAATATGGTTGGCGGAGAGTTATATCTCTCGCTGGGACAATTGTCTCACCCCTTGGGATCCACAATTTTTAGGTGGACGTGCACAAGGCGGTGGATACCTTTTTACAGAGGAGGAACAATAGTTGGGGTAACAGTAACAACTCAAGTTGAGTGTACTGTCTATCGTGACTTATAGATAGAAGTCCTGTATGTCGTCTCTATACTCTCAGGTCCTTGGAGTTGGTTCGTACTAGTTTCATGAATGATCTGAGATTTTGTCTTGAATGCCTCGAGGTTTTATGTTGCTCCAGTATGCGTTTTGATAGAGCAACTGTTATATGTTGTCCTCGAGATGAGATGAAACAATGTTGTACAATATAAATCATGATATGTATGAGTTTTGGATCTTTGAGTAAAAGTTTTTTGGACAAGGATCTCCTTGCAAAATGGTTTTAAATTTTAGTGATTTTTGTTAATTTGCTATTTATGTTTATTCTGGTTAATTAGTAACGATTTGTTTGTCGGTTTGATGATTGTCGTTACAAGTTTGTTATCAGAGCTTAAGGTTCACTGAGTCTATAGAGACATAGGACTAAGGTGTTGAGTTTGTGTTAGTGTCCTCCAATATATCATATAGTAACTTCTACTTATGCAGAAGAAAAGGTGAAGTTTAAAAATGACTGGAGAACACAAGGAACACATTACTGAGGGCAATGTTGTTGCACCAGGAAAGGGTGCAAGGGATCAGGCAAGAGAAGAATGAGTACCTGAGAATTCCCATCATGATCTGATCAGGATAAAGAATCCTATGTTTATTCTCTTGATAGGAAGGTTAAGACAACAATGATATATATAGTAGACTGGATACTAGCATTACAACCTAGGTTACCAGTTCTTAATGCAAAAACTTTGAGCTATAAAAAGGGTTCCTGAATGACATGGTCATGTTGGAACAGTGGAAATGTTGGAAGGATTAACATATGGCAAGAAAATAGACTCTACCATAAGTTTAGATAGATAGTATATTTGTGATGGTAGTGCCCAAGAAGGGGCAATAAGCCGAGAATTAATGAAATGTCATTACAATTATAGAGACATTTGCCTAGTTGTTCTAAAAAGCCAAAGTTTTTAGTGCCACCAGTGCAATAAACGCCCAGTGCACCAGGGTAGTAATCACTATGTAAAGGAAAAAGTCCTAACTTTCCACCTCTAACAACCCATGGCTTAGTTTTTACATCGGTAATAAGACCGATAAGACAATGGTACGAGGGCAAGACATGTTACAAATATGGACATGTTGAGCATACTAAACTCTTTTCTTTTAAAAGAAGGGAGGAAATGACTCAAAAATTGAGGTAGGCTTGATAGGGCTTACGAAAGTCACATCCCAATAGTGTAAAAAGGAAAGAGAAACAACATGAAATAGCTAGACTCTATGTGTTGAGTCAACCTAAAGCGGTGGATGACCGCGAGGGGTAACAATCAGATAGAGATTTTTCATTTTGATATGCCTTATCTTGATGTTATCTGATAATCATAAAAAGGATTGCTATTATGGACCTCCCTATTGATTGCCCTATGGGAACATAGGGAAAAAATGATGAGAACTAGAATTTATATTATGTTCAGTATTCTTTTAAATGTTCTATAATTTCTCTTATATGTGTGAAAGAGGATGAGTTATAGAGGTGATGCCTAGAGAAAATCCAGGAATGTTAAATCATGTGTTTGTGATGATACGAAAAGTAAGGAATATGATAGTACACAAAGTGAATACTACCTAATCTCAGTACTTGTATACCCTGGCCAGGTATTCAACTATTGAAGATAAGGTGAGTATGGAACTCTTAGATTGTTATCTTTCTGATTACTCTGATCAAGTAGTCATTTTGAGACAATCTAGTGAGCATAATGAAACAGGAAATTTGGCATGGATATTTTTATCACATCCTAAGTGTAGTAAATGGAATCTAAGATGATCTCAAATCAATCTGTGTGCATGAGGAAGTAAAAGAATATAATCCTCATGATAAGAGAATGAGAACAAGGGAGATGATCCTTGTTTGATAAAGTTTGTGTGAATAGTAAAGATCTTTTCCGTAATGTGGAAATGGGATGTGTGATAAAATCAAAAAATGTTCATGAACATGTTAGACAATAATAAAGAAAGGAGTGATGAAATGTAATCATCCTTATAATTCCTATGCTGATGGCAAGGAACCTAGGATGAAACAAGAGTAAGTGACTCATGAACAGTTGAAAGTTCATACAATAATCAGAGGAGATGATAATCTCTTCTCTTTGATAAACAACCCTGGGTGATGATGGGGGTGAGAAGAGGAATATGTTTCTTTGTGTTCTCTCCTTTTAGGGACATGGCAATCAAGTGAGTACTATGACACTTGATGTGCATGGATTAGAAATAATCCATTGATGGATACTTAGAAAAGTATCAGTTCGTCTTAGACTTTGGTTCTAAGATAAAGATATGTGTAATAAATAATGTCCCAAAGATGAAAGGAAGATCCTTTTATATGTGTGGCTTTGGTAATAACAACAGAGAGATGGAAATGATGAGGATGTGATGTGTTTTTGACACATGTGACAGATACCAAAGTAAGGAATTCTAGTATCTAAGAAATATCAGGTGGTATATGAAAGTAAAAACATAACTCCTAATCAGATGATTTATGTTGGTTACCTAGAATGGCCAACTATGAAATCAGTCTAGTTACATAAAATAGTATGGACATCATATGTTAGGGGTTTATGCTCTACATAAACATAACATTGATAAGGATGTACTAATTGAAGGAACAATTGTAAAATCATTGTGGGAAAAGCTTATCAAGCTAAAAATAATTCCTTAGAATACCCCTATCTAGATATGTTAAGGCAACTTATACATAACATCTAAAGATCCCTCTAAGATAAGTTCTTAATTGATAAGTAACCTCCCCTTATGATAAGAGAAAGTACAACTAATGAGATAGTTGGTACAATTAGTAAGAAAGTTTAGTGTTTTGTCAGTAGGTTAGATGCCCCAACAGATGTATGATAAGACTTGTAGTCCCAAGTGGGTGACAGAACGTAACTCTGGTCTTTCTTTGGAAGTGAAATGCTAAACTAAATGTGGAGTATGGAAGACTCCCAAAAATCAAGAATCTTGTCACATAAAGTTGTAAGTTGGGAAAGGTGACAAATCAATGAGTTTTGACACCTAAGTTAAATAAGGTATGTATAATGTTTATCTAACTAAGAAAAGTGTTACCTGACACAGAGTTGACTCTACAGTCAATAATGAAAAAGATAGTGGAGTATGTGTCTTGTGTGATAGATTCTATGATAACCCTGTGTGGAAGAACTTTGTTTTGATCAAATTTCTATGGTATCTCCATGACATTAAGATCTTATGTGGAGACTTGATGAAATGATGAGTGAATAATATATGTCTCCCTTTACCTGGGATTTTGGGGACGAAATCCTTGTTAGGGGTTTATAACTTGTAATGACCCTGACCTGGGTTATGAGGTAACCTTGTTTGTTTTGGCTAATTAAGTTTCTTAGAAATATAACATAATCCTCTAAGGAGTTTTTTTTATCATGTGACACACTTATGTTCCAAGTTTGGTCCTGATAGAATGTTGTTTCAGCAATGTTCCTTTATTTTGGACCAAAGTGCAATTTACCCAAGACGAGGGGTTATATTGCAATATGTCACATGTTGAACGTGCATTAAGTTATTTATCATCATAAGAGAGTGAATGATGATATGTGGTGGCTTGTAGAAGGCCTAAATTACAAGTTTGAACTTGTTTGAATAATGCTAGTACCTTGTGCACCGATTTTGGTACAACTTGTAATTTACCCAAAATGTGGGGTTGATATGCTAATTACCACCTCTAGATTGTTACTACATCCTCTATGTATCATTTAGAGTAGATATAATGAATGAGACACCATGTTGGAATCATTTATGACTGGTAGTATTCTTGGTGATGAAAAGACCTAGAAAGGGGTTGAATGGAAACCCTAATTTGAGCTTGTATTAAGTGTATCGGGTTGTAGTGATTAAATGGGAGTCCCTATCAGCCAAGGAGCCAAATAATAGACCCCATATCGTGTTGTTAACTCTTTTACTTTTCAAAAACGAGCTAAGCACCTCAATAAAGCAATGGTTAGTGGCTTGCAACTTTCCTTGGGAAAGGTTGCATTGATTTGTGAATATAATAATAATATGAGTGGAAATGGCTTGTCCTAGAAGTTAACCAAAGGGGGACGACCCTTATCCCTTGCATTATCCTCAAGTTTTTATTTTTCATGGAAAGATAAAGATGGAGTGCATGCAAGTACATGTGTCAATCCATTCATGGCCATCTGGCACCTACTAGTAGTAAATTGATGACAACTCATATACACACTTTTTCATGAACCTCAAGTATATATACCCTTCCTTTCACCCCTTAGTGAACTTTTTCGAATCCTACCACATCCTTTCTCTTAGATATCATGCATAGTGCCTTGATATTGTTCATAGGTGATGTGGTATCATGCATAGGAATTGGGTATCGGCCATAGCAAGTGATATCGGCCATAGCATGTTGATATTGGCCATAGCATGTTGATATCGGCCAAGTGGAGTGTTTTTGGCCAAAAGTGAGGGGGATATCGGCCAAAAGTGATGGAATATCATGCATTAGTAGTGAGGTATCATGAAAGGTGCTAAGGAGTAAGAAGGAGCTCAAGTCTTAACCCTAAGGTGAGGCCATGATCATCTTCAACCTTGGATTGAAGCATGGATCTAGGGTTATGATCTTCCTTTCTTTTCTTCTTCACCAAATTATTATCCATGGTGATTCTTTTCATATAGAGGAGTTTTGAAGTTCATATTTCACATTTGGAACGTGAAGATTTGGAGCTTGGAGCTTTGAAGTTCTTCTTGAGACATGTTATATAACTTGAACCTAATTATATTATTATGCACTTTCAATTTTGTCATACTTGTTGATCTATTTGCAATTTCGATTTCTCTTGAATAATTGATGATCCTTTGAGTTCTAAAAGCTTCATGGGACTATTGTTCAAGACTTATAGTAGTAAGAACAAGATTATAGAGGTTGATGGTGATGACATCATCAAGGGTAAAGTGATATCGGGTTGAGGCATACACCTCTTTGCCCGATATGGTGTGAAGCACACACACACCTCTTATCCCGATATGGTGTGAAGCATACACACACCTCTTTGCCTGATATGGTGTGAAGAACACACACACCTCTCTACCCGATATTGTGTAAAGCACACATACACCTCTAAAGTGATATGGAAACAAGAATACACCTCTTTGCCTGATATGGTGTGAAGCACACACACACACCTCTTTGCCCGATATGGTGTGAAGCACACACACACCTATCTTCCCGATATGGTGTGAAGCATACACACACCTCTCTGCCCAATATTTTGTAAAGCACACATACACCTCTAAAGTGATATGGTAAGCACACATACACCTCTAAAGTAATATGGAAGCAAGCACACACCTCTTTGCCCGTAATGGTAAGCACACATACACCTCTAAAGTGATATGGGTAGCAAGCATACACCTCTAAATCAATATTGGGTTAAGCATACACCTCTTGTACGATATGTTGTTGATCACACATCTCTAAAACAATATGGTGGGTTATCCAATACACTAGATGACAAAAGTGTTAAGGTGGCTAATACCCTAGAATATGTGATGGTCAATACACTAAAGTATGGTGTGACCAATATCTTCAAGAGAGGTGAGGACGTTATACTCATGTATGGTGAAAGTGATACACCATATGATTGGTAGGGTTGATACCTTGTTGGGTAAGGGTATGAGGGATATGATGATGTCTAGCTCAATATACACCTAACCCAATACAGGTGTTCAACTTGACATACATGATTCAATATGATGCACCTTGTAAAGGTGAGGGTAAAACACTCTTACGAGTGATGTGTGTAATACCAAATAATGATGTGGTTAGTACCTTGATAGATGAAACACCTACAGTAATTGATAATGGTATATCAACAATTCCATAACTCGAGATGAGTCCATATGAGTTGATGATAGTTGGGTAATTCGAAATGTGTGACTTATGTCCAATACACTACATGATAAATGTGATGTTTTAGTGCATAAAGTATTAGGATGAGATATACCCTAATACAAGATAAGTTGATGAACTTAAGTAAGTTAAAAGTGATGAGGGAAGTGATATATCAAGGCATGATAAATACCACATCTAGAACCTCAAGGTAGATGCACCTTGATGCACCTTAAATCCAATATACTTGGATGAGTAACACATGAAGTGTGTCATGTCAATTGTTACATTAAGATGTAATGAGTTAAATGCACTTTGATAAGTGTAGGCTAACATTCATTGAGAAAGGGTTAAGAAAAGTTAATAAAGTATGATGTAATCAATATCCTAGTTAGGATGAGAGAGAAACTCATACTTTGTGTTGATAATCATTTAATGATAAATGATGAGAATAAATAAGTATGACTGAATACTTATGATATCAATGTTTGCTCCTAGATGAGTGGAGCAATGAATTAGGGTTTGGATTAATAATATGAACATGAAGCCCTATTCGGCTATAAAGGGAAACCCTAACCCTAATGATGGGAAGGTTGTATTTCTCTTATTGCATAAGCCTTGTAAGGCATGTTAAATACTTGTATAACAAGTATAATGATTAATGGCCTTGTGAGCCATATGAATAAGTTGTTTCCTAGTGAGAGGTGACAAGATATGTAATGGCTTTGTGAGCCATGTGAATAAGTTGTTTCCTAGTGAGAGGTGACAAGATGTGTAATGGCCTTATGAGCCATGTGAATAAGTTGTTGCCTAGGGAGAGGTGACAAGATGTGTAATGGATTTGTGAGCCATGTGAATAAGTTGTTGCCTAGTGAGAGGTTACAAGATGTGTAATGGCCTTGTGAGCAATGTGAATAAGATGTTGCCTAGTGAGAGGTGACAAGATGTGTAATGGCCTTGTGAGCCATGAGAATACTTGTACTACAAGTGAAATGAATACCTTGGTCTGAGGACCTAGAGGTAATGGTTACCTATTATAGATGTAACAATGCTATGTGATGATCTAAGGGTTTGAATACCTAGATCTAGTAATCATGATAATGATGTGAAGGGATGAGAATTCCCAGTAATGTGATAAGGGATTGAGATTCCAAGTATCATGTATTTAAAGATTTGAAAAGTACATGATATATGTATTACACCTTTCTTTGTAGCATTTGTTGTGATAAAAAATGATAACTTGGTTGATGCTAAAAGAATTTTATAATGCACTTAATATAGCACTAGAAACCATAAAATGTTGCCCTGACCATAGATCCATCATCATAAGCATTTGCTGAATGGTGAAATGGGTTTCCCTCGGCATAACCCAGAATTCATATTTTTGAATATGTGGGGGTATGGAGCCTAAGTGTCCATGACTCAGTAATTTCATAAGAATATCTCAATAGAGCACGATGAACTGACACGTGGCTCAGAGCATGGTGCCTATGTGACCATGGCTCAGAGTATGGTGCCTAAGTGACCATGACTCAGTAACTGGGGACGGTTGTTGTAGATGTTTCCCCTAAGAGAGTATAGTTGACGTTGTAGCTCTAAACGAGGATGTCTATGTACCCTAGTACAACTATATTGCAACTGACACAAGATGTCCTGCTAAGCCTAAGTGGTTTCGTACTGACCGAGACAAGGGAGGTCATTACAACCGGCTCTTCCATTGACCTTGTATGGTACCGACTTGTGAGAAGTTTGTGGTCGGTTGGAGATGAACGAGGTATGCTTCATCTCCTCAGGGCATGTGTGATTGTAAAATATGTTCAGCTGTGTAGCATATTTTCTTAAGGATTGAATACGGAAAACATTGTTTGATACGCAATACAGTTATACATCTTAGTTGATAGATGTTATTTATGTTTCTTTACATTCCTTGCAAAGAAGATTATGATTTATAACTCTACCATGGGTAGATGCAATGTTCTCCTTAAGAAAGGTGATTATCTTATTCTGTTCATACAATGATTAATGTTGCCTATTAAATATAAAAGAACCCCTGCTCAGTTTTATAATGTTTATCTGCAATAATAATATGGTCAGCAGAAATTTATATCTCTCGCTGGGGTAATTGTCTCACCCCTTGGGATCCACAATTTTTAGGTTAACGTGCACGAGGTGGTGGAGACCTTTCTGCAGAAGAGGAACAACAACTGGGGCAGAAGTAATAGCTCAGGTTGAGTGTACTGTCTGTCGTGACTTGTAGATAGAAGTCCTATGTGTCATCTATGTACTCTTAGGTCCTTGGAGTTGGTTCATACTGGTTTCATGAATGATATGAGATTTTGTCTTGAATGCCTCGAGGTTTTATGTTGCTCCAGTATGTATTTTGATAGAGCAACTATTATATGTTGTCCTCGAGATGAGATGAAACAATGTTGTACAATGTAAACCATTATATGTATGAGTTTTGGATCTTTCAGTAAAAGTTGTCTGGACAAGGATCTCCTTGCAAAATGGTTTTAAATTTTAGTGATTTTTGTTAATTCGCTATTTATGTTTATTCTGCTTAATTAGTAACGATTTGTTTATCGGTTTGATGACTTTCGTTATAATATGTACTATATGTGGTGATTGGATATGTATATGTTTTCATAAATACAAATCCCTCAATGAATATCAAGCCTAATATGCTTTCCATAAGAAGAACACATGAAAAGGTTGATCAACCAAGCGTTGGCACACCCTAGCATAGTGTGTCATCTATCTCGTGGAAGTGTGATGATATATATGTGGGTCTACCCTAGTAGGGTGCATATTCTATCTTGTTGGCTTAAGATACAAACTTGACTAGATGACCTTTATAGGATTATTAAGTGCTTAGAAGTATATAGATGGACTATGTCAAGGAGTTGTGCATATCATCTATCCAAGAATTACATGAGATGCATTTGGAAAAATTTGCCTACCTTAACAATTGGTTATGAGAGCCGACGTTGGTTGGGTATTGACTTAATTGTTTTGGATCTTGGCTCACTAGAAGATTGTACGATGTGATCTTTTGAATTAGTAGTGAGGGATATCAACTTGAACAAATAGTGGCAGCGATAATTAACTAAAGGCCTAATTAAATATCATCAAATTTTATTTAAATAAAATAAAATCAAAAGATTTTTGACAAAATGCAAATTTTCTCTTATAAAATCAAATGAGAAAATCATCATTGTGACTGCTCCTTGATAAGGAAAATCTAAATAGAATAAATTTCCATAACTAGTTCAAGACTCTGAGAAGTGTTCTCTATGTTCTTGAAACATCGATGCCAGTGGAACCCACTCCATATCCACATAAGGCTAAAATGAATGTTTACTTGAAACATGCTATAGACACCAAAAACCTTATGTTAGGTAGTATGAACTATGAGTTGTATAAAAACATTATAAGATAGAAAGGTTTAATGTCTCTAAGGCATTGTTTGAGAGAAAACTAACTAGGGGAGACCCATTAGAGACACATGTGCTCAATATGGATGGGCATATGGAACATATTGAAACATTGGTATTTGTTTTAGGTCAAGAGTTGGCCATGGATATAATTTTGTAATCATTGCCTAATCATATAGCCATCTTATCGAGTGTTACAACTTGAGTAACATGGCTAAACTGTTGTCTGAGTTGCTTGAAATCTTGGTATATGTCAAAGAACAAATGAAGAAGGACAAACATGTGATGGTGATCAACTAGAAAAGTCCAATGATGAAGGAAAGGTCGTGAGTGTTCTGAGGCTTAATATGAAGTCCATGTCTTTTACACTCAAAGTAGGGAGAAGGGTAGGTGCAAAAGGAATATGTCCTTTTCACCCAAAAAGGTCAAACAAAGATGAAGAAAGGGATAGAGATATCTACTTCAGGTATATACATAATTGAGATTAACTTAACTACTTATTCATCTTGGGTACTATATATAGAATGTTGATCACACATTTTCTCAAATGTGAAGGATCTCAAAAGAAGTAGTCCTTTAGCAAAAGGTGAGGTAGAACTGTGTGTTTCAAATGGAGTAAGAGTTCATTCCAGTGAAGTTGGAACCTATGAGTTCTCTCTACCTAGTGGACTTATGTTGGATAACTTATATTATGTACCTACAATTAATAGGAGCATCATATTTGTATCTTGTTTGGACAAGATCGGTTTCAAATTTCTTATAAAGAATGGTCAATGTTTTATTAGTAAAGATGGGATCTTATATGGTAGTGCCATGATGTCTTATGGGCTATACATGATAGATCTTGAGGCAAGAGTGTACAATATAAATATCTAAAGACAAAAACTTGATAACTCAAAACAAAAAGTTTTTTGGCATTGTCGTCTAGGGCACATAAATGAGAAACACATATCTAGACTCCATGAAGATGGTTATCTAGACTCTTTTGATTTTGACTCAATAGAGACATGTGAATCTTGTTTGTCAAGTTAGATGACGAAGACTCCCTTTAGTGGAAATAGTGAGAGAGCTAGTAATCTATTAGGACTCATACTCACTGATGTGTGTGGCCCTTTTAGAAAAAATGCTAGAGGTGGATATCGGTACTTCATTACATTTACTGTTTACTTTAGTAGGTACAGCTATGTTTACTTGATGAAACATAAGTCAAGAACCCTTGAAAAGTTCAAGGATTTCATGAACCAACTTGGCAAAAGTAAGGAACTTTGTTCTAATCAAAGTGAAGAATACTTAAGCCAAAAGTTTGAGGACCTTATGTGAGCATGTGGTATCGTATCACAATGGAATTCACATGAAACACCATAGCACAATGATGTATTAGAAAGAAGGAAATATATGGTGATTTTTGTAGATCTTTGGACTTCCTCCTGGGGACACACTCTGCAAATCACACCATTTACACTTAACCACATACCATTTAAATTGGTTAAAAAGAAACCATATAAGATATGTTATGAGAAACTTCTAGATGTTTCTTTTATGAAGATTTGGGGTGTGAATCTTATGTCAAGAAAATGTGTCTTGAAAAGCTTGGACCCAAATTTTATAAATGTTATTTTGTTATAAATCCCAAAGAAACTGTGACACCCTTTTCCACACAATGTGAGATTACTCAAAATTTAAACCACGATCATCCATAAATAGAAAATTACCGAAAATCACTAGAAATGAAAACTGATTTGCAACAAGCACCATGAGCTGAGACTTAATACACAAGAACTAACACTTGAATTACATAACATATAATCAAGGTGCTACATCATCATATTCCAATCAACCTATTACATAAGATAACAGTTCCACATGTATATACATACTACTAGAGGCACACAACCCAGAACTCACATATCGATCATCATGTCTACAAAACACATCAAGAACACATAAGTAACTAAAGAAGTAACATGCACTTTCCAATGAGCAATAGAACAATTAATAATTTCAAAGGAATATGAATAACTTGTATGACTATTATAAACTAAACAGTATAAAAGAAAGACAAGGCTTCATCCAATGTTTCTATGTTTGATCCTATACATGCACTCTACACGGATGATTACATATTTATTATGCCCTGAGGATTTAAGTCGCACCACCCAAATCCAACCGACCACTGCTATGTCGAAATTTGTGCCATATAAGGTCTAATGGAAGAGCCGAAATCCATGACCTCAGCTTCCTCGGTCGGTATGAGTGAACATGCAGTGACATCACAAGTCAACTGCTTCCAACGACATATAGTATAGTTGTGCAAACCTAGCCCACCTTGGTATAGGTCACAATGCTAGTGAAACTAAGCTACGGCCTGCATCCTCACTCTATTCTGGGGCATGGCCCACATTAAATCCTATTCACATCATGAGGCATGATCTGAGGCTCACGCATGGCCACAGTCAACCTCTATTGCTTGATATCAGGGTACCAAGCTTGTGACACCCTTTGTCACACAAAGCGAGATTACTCAAAACTTAAACCACGATGAACCATAAACAACGGATTGCTGAAAATCACTAGAAATTAAAATCGATTTGCAACAAGCACCATGAGAATTAATACATAAGAACTAGTACTTGCATTTCATAACATATAATAAAGGTGCTACATCATCATATTCCATTTAACCTATTACACAAGATAATAGTTCCACATGTATATACATACTACTAGAGGCACACAATCCGAAAATCACATATTGATCATTATGTCTACAAAACACATTGAGAACACCCCCATGGACCTGAGTGTACATGGACGACACATATGACTCTATTGCTAGACACTATCCATATACAATGGTTCACCAAGTGTAGTTTTCTCCTCATATTAAATCCTCAGCCGCATGATCTTTAACCCGGCATGCAGGTCCACCTAAAAAGATATTTAACCAATGGGGTGAGACACACAGTCCTAGTGAGAGATATAACTCTTCACCAACTCTATTATTATCAAAGATAACTAATCAGATAGATTAAGATATTAGGCAGATTGAATAGAATTAACAAAATGACATATATCTCATGGATGAAGTAACTACAAAAGTAACTTGCACTTGCCAATGAACAATATAACAATTAATAATTTAAAAGGAATATGAAGAACATGTATTGTTGTTATAAACTAAATAGTATGAAAGAAAGGAAAGCTTCATCTAATGTTTCTATGTTTGATCCTATACATGTACACTACAGAAATGATTGCGTATTTATTATGACCTGAGGATTTGAGTCATACCACCCAAATCCAACTGACTACAACTAAGTCAAAATTGGTGCCATAGAAGGTCTAGTAGAGGATCTGAAATCTACAACCTCACCTTCCTCGTTCAATACGAGTGAACATGTAGTGACATTACAAGTCAACTTCTTCCAGTGACATACAGTCCAGCTATGCAAACCTAGCCAACCTTGGTACACGTCATGGCGCTAGTGAAACTGAGATACAACCCATAACCACACTCTATTCCAAGGTATGGCCCATAGCCAATCCTGTATCACATATCACTGAGCTACATCCTGAAAAAACACTCTATTCCTGGGTATGGCCCACAGCCAATCTTGTGTCACATCATGAGGCATGATTTGAGGCTCATACATGGCCACATTCACCCTCAATTACTTGATATTAGGGTACCAAGTTGTCCCCGCATACTCAATAGTATGTGCTTCAATTTTCACATAGGAGTTACTTATTTCACCATCCAACAAATGCTGACACTGAATGGATCTATGGCATAGGGTAAGATACATGATTATATTCCACTTGATTAATTAGACCAAATCTTTCAAAAGAAAGGGGCATAGTATTACAACAACAAATATCATTGTTTAAACTACAAACTAATTCTCATCATCTCATAACATTGTATCATTGCCACCCACCAGTCTATCATAATCATCATATTATCTGGGGATATCAATCCCTCATTCCAGAACTAGAGGATATCACCTCAACCAAGCACTAATCCCTTACCAGGTCCTAAGACCCATCACATCACACTTGTGATTCATGGTTATCTCATCATGCCTCATTGAGCATATAAGCATTACTCATGCCACATCACTCATGTCACATCCCATGTACTTGCCATAGAAACCATTAGCCATTATGTTCAAAGAGAGAATATGTTAAAACATATTAAACACCTTTCACTAAAGCAAGCAAAGAATCATAAGATCTCTAATCTAGGATTAGGCTTCATGTTGATTCCACATAGGGTTCTCAAGCATTATTCTATCTCAAACCTCTGACTTTCACTACCTCCCATCAATTGGAGTGTATAAGGATAAGAATTAAACAATGTAACTAAGTATGCACATTCACATATCCATACTTCCTTTATTCCATTATCAAGGTTCATAGCCAAAGCTTAATATTATTAAACCATTTTCATAATACACACAAGTTATACTGCCAAATTAACCCACTAGGTTAAAGCCATGTAATATAAGAGGGGAAACAATATCATTATTTCCATTCATACTTATTCAATATTATGACCTTACCTTAGGGTCAATTCTATTCACATATAACCAATTAGGGTTATAACTCATGGTTACACCACCAAACCCTAAATTACACCAATTCCCACCTTCTTGAAATTGATCTAGGTTTGAACACATTAGTTGGAAATGAATCAATCATCAGACCATCAGTACCAGGTATCACCCTTTCATAAGTGCATATGTGTATCATCTTCATTAAGTTATGTGTGGGTTATAAAGTGCATTATATTAACACATTGACCATTGCACCAGTTGACAATTCATTATTAGCGTACCCATATATTATTACTTCTTACAAATCATTAACCACATATCATATTAAGGAGAGTCAAACCATAGACTACATAACTAGAGGGTTTTACTTCAAACTATCCACAAGACACCTATAAAGTCATTAGACTTGTTTATATGATTTCCACACAAAGGTTGTCACCATGTATTCTAACAAGGCTTATCACCACCCTCATGTATATTGACATAGTTGTATCATTAACCTTATGCCACAAGTTAAGATTATATGAAAAGGAAATATAGTAGACACTTGACATGGATTAAAATCTTTCATTAAGATGAGTCATATTATTCCATGATTAAGGTTTCTGTATGGATACTCAACTATTGAACCCTCCATCCATTACTTCCCACATTGTTGAGAGTTTAGGGCTAAGTTCTTTAGGTAAGAATGGGCCACTCATAGTAACATCATCTTATGGTGCACAAGATTTAGAAGAAGCAATTAAGATTACTCATACATTATCCAATATAACACCCTTCAATATCATGCATTGCTCATATGTGTACCTCATTGAGTATCCAAGCATACCCTTCAACCTTCATCAAGTGATATCGGTTTCACCTCTTCCACTTGTGTTGGATTGAATACATCATGGTGTGTCAGGCATCAACTCTTGAGGGGGTGTTGGGCATCACCTCTTAAGGGTGTGACTGTCATCACCGCCCTAAGGTGTGACGGGCAACGCATGGTGTGTCGGGCATCACATAGTGTGACGGGTTGCTTAGGGTTATGATTATCTGGCCTATTTCAGCAGCAAGGGCATCAAAGAGTTAACACTCAAATTGACCAGCTCATACAAGATTCCCTCAAGGCCATGACGGATAACAAGGCATATTGGCTTAACCCCATCTAGGGCATGTCGCGTAGCAACCATCAAACTTATTGGTTTGGCAACACATAGATCTAAGAACCTCTAGAGCATGATGGCTTAACTCCTCATCAAGGCATTTCAGCCTAACCATTCATATCAGTTTGGGCACCTTCTAGGGTGTGATGGTTAAGCACTTATCCAAACCTATTGGCCTAAGTACTCCCAAGTCATGATGATTTGTGGCATGTTGTGTCGATTTAAGAATCATGATCCATGATGACCATTCACCACTTGAATTTCAACTTAGTCATCTTAAACCTTAGGAAACTAGGTCACTAGTCCATCTACTTAACAATGCAAGAAACAACAAGACATGAGCATCAACTTGAAAGGAGTTCTTTCATCAAAACAACCCTCAAAACAAAGCGCTAACTACCAACATATAAGGGGAACATCGTGATCTAGAGATGAAGAACACCTTAAGTATATAAAGAGTGATAATAACAAAGTGGTTAAGATTTATATAACCCTCCTCAAGAAGGTCTTCATCAAGAGTTTAAGCTTCCATGTTCAAAGCTCCAAAGCACACATTCTTCAACTTGAAGATGATCCATCAAGAGTCCCAACTCAACCTCAACATCACCTCAAGAAAGAAGAAGAAGATGTCATGGTTATGATATCTCAAGAAGAAAGGAAAAAGGGAGAACCATGTCCTAATCAACCTTCATCCAAGGTATGATCCATTTCCAAGAGAGAAAGAAGATGATGACGAAGAGAGCTTAAAGGAATGGACATCAAAGAAACATGACTCACCAAGATGGAAGTTGAATAAGAGATCACCATGAGCAAGGAACTCGACCTACCAATCTCCATGGGTCTTCCTCTAGTTCCTCAATTTTCCAAGCTTGTCCACCAAGAGGAGAAGAATAAGAGTGGACGAAAGGGTTTACTTGTGTGAAGGAGGGGTTATATACTTGACGAAAGGAAGAGAGATCAATGAAGAGGTGTCATTATCTAAGGATCTTAGGTGACACTTGTCATGAAAAAAGAAGCACATGCAACAACATGCAAGACATGGCGATAAATATAGGTTAGATCTCATCCTCTAGGTCTCCTTCCAAGATCATGGCCAATAAGGCAAGGCTCTACACCCTTCACAAACCAACATGGAAAAACCCAACATACTTACAAGCTGATAGAGCATACTCCACACACTCACAAACCGATAGGCAGAACCACACACACTCATAAACTGAGAGGGAATGACCCTACACACCTACAAACTGATAGGTAGCCCCTCCAAGGTTCTCTAACTCGAGGTAGCCCATCTAAGTGCAAGACACATCTCATACATGTGCTCCATATATCACCAAAGATGTTACCACACAACCAAGATCCAAAAAAGGTGCCCACCTCTTCCTATCTCCTCTAGATGATTCTAAGAGAGGGAAGGAACAATCTACATATGGTACATTGCATATTACCCCTTCAATTTGGATATATTGCAATCTACACCAAAACTAGCACATAAAGCACAAGCATCATCCACACATGCTCAACTTGATACTTGAACTCTCTACAAGGTGCCCCATAGCATCATTCTCTCTCTTATGATGATAAAGAACTAAGGGCACACTCATCATATGATATATTGCAAGATAACCCCTCATCTTGGGTAAA
Organism: Alisma plantago-aquatica; assembly: GCA_963693085.1. Lineage (NCBI taxonomy): Eukaryota > Viridiplantae > Streptophyta > Magnoliopsida > Alismatales > Alismataceae > Alisma > Alisma plantago-aquatica. Next base: position 971,606,247 of record OY856410.1, read on the forward strand.
TTTCACTTTGGTCCAAAACAAGAAAACACTGCTCAATCAACATTCAAACAGAACCAAATTTGAAACATAATCATGTCACATGATGACAAAACCCCTCAGAGGATTATATTAAAGTTCTAAGCAACATATGTAAGAAAAACAAACAAGGTTAGCCCAAAACCCAAATCAGGGTCCTTAGAAAGTTGTACCTGCATACTCAACAGTATGTGCTCCGAGTTTCCTATAGGATTTACTCATTTCACCATCCAGTAAATGTTGACACTAAATGGATCTATGGCACAAGGCAAGCTACATGATTAGATTCCACTTGATTAATTAGACCAATTAAAATGTCTTTCAACATCAATCAAGTTATAATGTACAAACCATAACCAAATCCTTCAAAAGAAAGGGACATAGTATTAAAACAACAGATATCATCATTTAAACTATGAACAGATTCCCATCATCTCATAAAATGGTATAACTTCCAGCCACAAGACTACTATAACACTACCATCCTCCAGGTTATCAACATCATCATATTATCTGGGGATAATAATCCCTCATTCCAGAATCAGATGATATCACCTCAACCAGGCACTAAGCCCTTACCATGACCTAAGACCCGTCGCATCACACTTGTAATTCACGGTTATCCCATCATGCATCATTGAGAATATAACCATTACTCATGCCACATCACTCATTCCACATCTCATGTACTTTCCATAGAAACCATTAGCCATTATGTTCATAGAGAATATATGTTAAAACATATTAAACACCTTTAACTAAAGCAAGAAAGCATCATAAGATCCCTAATCTAGATTAGACTCCATGTTGATTCCACATAAGGTTCTCAAGCATTATTATAACTCAAGCCTCTGACTTTGACTACCTCACACCAATTGGAATGTACAAGGCTAAGAATTAGGCAATGTAACTAAGTATACACATTCACATATCCATACTTCTTATGTTCCCTTATCAAGGTTCATAGCCAAAGCTTAATATTATTCATCCATTTCATAATACACACAAGTTATAACACCCTCTAGGTTAAAGCCATGTAATTTAAGAGGGGAAACAATATCATGCTTTCCATTCATACTTATTCAATATTATGACATGCCCTTAGAGTTAGGGTCAATGCTATTCATATATAACTGATTAGGGTTTTACCTCATGGTTACACCACCAAACCCTAAATTTCACCAATTCTGACCTTCTTGAAACTAATCTAGGTTTGAACGCATTAGTTGGATATGAATCAATCATCATACCATCAATACCAGGTATCACCCTTTCAGAAGTGCATATGTTTATCATCTTCATTAAGTTATGTGTTGGTTACAAAGTGCATTATGTTAACATGTTGACCATTCCACCAGTTCAAGATTCATCATTAGGGTGCCCATATATTATTACTTCTTACAAATCATTAACAACATGTCGTATTAAGAAGAGTCAAACCATAGACTTCATAACTAGAGGGTTTCACTTCAAACTATCCACAAGGCACCTATAAAGTCATTAGACTTGTTTATATGATTTCTACACAAAGGTTGTCACCATGTATTATAACAAGGCTTATCACCACCCTCATGTATATTCACATAGTTGTATAATTAACCTTACTCCACAAGTTCAGATTATATGAAAAGGAAATATAGTATACACTTGTCATGTGTAAAGAAGTGAAACCACCTCCTTACTAAAAATTTGAATAATAGAACCTCCAGTCCAAACACACTCAGAAGGTATGATGGAGTGGGTGTAAAATTTTCAAATCTTTATATAATGGTAATCAAAAGACAAAAGTATAGAAGCGGAATAAAACATGACTATATTCAATTATAAAACATGGGAACATCTTAAACTTACAACATAGGGATCCATGTAGAGGAAATCTTAACCACCTCAAGATTGTCTCCAAGGTTTAACTTCACAATCTAAGTCCAGGTCATCAAGCCTTGTCATCCAAGTCCTCCATCTAGGGTTGGAAGCATACCCCAGCAAAAGAGAAACAATAGGAGACATCAGCAAAGGCTGGTATGTGCATACTAAAAAGAAAATTGAGCAATTTATAAAGAATAAGGGACATCAAAATAAAAAGGCTTCCCATGCAAGAGATCAGGACTACCCCAAGAGGGCATAAAATATATGAATCATCAACACATATAAAAATAAGATACTTGTCATAATTAAAACAATAAAGAAGTGCCACATAAGAACATATCAAGATTTGGGCACATAACCCATCAAGACTTTTGGGCACATAACCCATCATCAATTTGGGCACATAACCCATCATAAACATCATCAACCTACATGCATGTGAGATAAATGTAGCCCTAGAACAATATAAACACAATTGGTAGCCAACCTTCATAAAGTTGAAACATGATAGAGAATGACACATAACCAAACTCCCAAATATATCAAATTGAGCCAACCCTCATAAAGTTGAAACTCGGGTATGGGGCACATAACCTCCATCCCAAAAATATAAAGGGCACATAACCCAAAACCTCTACTCTAGTGCTACTGTATCACATATCATGTTTAATGTAGAGGCAAGTAGAAAAGTATAGTCAGAAGATGATACAAAGGTTGTCATCACACAATGGAAAACACAAATATATAAACATCCACATCATAGTGGGTATATATCAACATGTAAAAATCCACATCACAGTGGGTATATATCATCAAAAGTCCAACTTGTACCAAGGCATTAGAAACAGGGTCAAGAGAATATCCATGATCACAAGATCAATAACAAAGCAAAGTAGTTCACATGAACCAATATTTCCAAAAGAAAAGACATATGTGTAGGCTATTGTCCATAGGTTCAACACAAAGAAGAAACATAGGCTAATTGGTCAAAAGAATAATCAGGTCTACAAACATACATCAACTTTAGAGTCAAATGATCAAAAGTCCAACTAGGTCCAAGCCTAGGCCTCCAAAGAACCTATTAACATGTATGTGGGATTAGGGTTAGATTTTCATTGATTTTATAAACCCTAAAAACCACCTTTTTAATTATATGCAAATTAGGTTTCAAAAACCATACAACATTATAGTATATGTCATTAGGAGTCCAAAACATATTTTATTATAATTTTTTGACTTATATATAATTAGTTATGATTTTTATAAGTTAATTAATCATTAATTACATCCATTGAAAACACCTATTATCAATATCTATGTTTAGTTATCAAAACATGTACCATTAGATAGTTCTTATTTTTCTTAGTCCAACGAGTATTTATTCATATTTTTCTGACAAGTAGATAATTAGTTATGGATTTTAGAATTTCGATCAATCGGAAAACTCAAAAAGCCACGTCAGAACGAGATTGCAAGATCGAGAGGGAGAGAGAGTGAGTGGGCTAGCCCACACAACGTGGACAAATCCATGGTAGCCGTGATTTTGGCCCGAAGTGTAGATAGTGGCTCACTATGCGTTTGCCCAAAGCAAAGAAATCCCAACAGAAAAAGACGAGTTTGCCCTCTCGTGAAAAACAATGGCTTGAAGAGGGTAGTTTTGGGAATAAAAAAGAGGTCATCTTCCTCGTGGGCTTGTTGTGCCATGGTAGCAGCAACTCGATGGGTGCTTAGGGAGAATCCAAATGAATAACTCAAACTCAAACTTAAGAGCACAAAAGGAAAGAGGAAATTACCATGAACCTGAAGAGAAAACCAATCGGGGCCGATATGGTGAGGAGGGAGAGCAGCAAGCTCCACAAGGACAACCCAAAGAAGCTAATGTCAGCGAGCAAACATGCATGCCCTTGAGAAATTGATAAGTGGAAAAAGTTGCACGGGGTAAGACATCCCAAGGTACCCTTATTTATAGTGGAGGGTGAAGGATAAAGAGAGAAGGAATAGGGCCGCGGAGGCAGGTTGTCCGAAGTTAGGGAAAATCCTAGATTCTCAAGGAAAGCACACAAATCTTGGGTTATTATATGTGTAATTGAAAAAGGAAACTCATGAACCAAAATAAATAAAATCCATTTAGAATCGATGGAGAACCGTGGTGAGAAAGATTGTGCCCACTGTTCAAAAAGAATTTAGTCTCCTACCCAAGGTATGTGATGATCTCCTAGCCGATAGATCGAAATCCAATAGTCACAAAGAAAGCCGAAATCTGGGAAAGCAAACGTGACAGGAAAATAAAAGGAAACTATATGAAATCGACATAATAGTAATGTGGCATGTATACATTATATTCCTTTTTCTCTTTCCTCTTTTGAGGGCACAAACAAAACCCAAATTGAATAAAATGGTGCACAGAGGCTAATTTCGATATGTAGAATCTGAATATAAAATTTGATTTGCCTTTTGAGAACTTTTAATGGTTAAAAAAATCAAATCTTATTTTCTCTTTCTTCATGCATTAATGACATTAGGATTATCCAAATTAGGTAAAACTTCATCCACAAGTTAACTTAAGTGTGTTGAATACGAATTTAGCATTATTTCCAACTTTTGGTGTCATGAATTATATTAATTTATTAATTACTCCTTTTAGGCAATTTCTCTCTCCTATCTTACCATATTATTTCAAGGTGGTCCAAATTAAATGAAATTTGACATGTAGGCTTATTTTAATGTGTAGATTATGAATTTGAAGTCTATTCTTTATTTTGAGGCTTTCTTACATGGGTTTTGTCATTTGGCCCATTAGAGTCTCATTAGATCATTATGCATCCAATTAAGTTATTCATCATCTTATTATCACCAAATGAATTATATGACATATTAGATTATTAGGATCATGCTAACCTCAACCTTGTTTGGCCAAACCCAAAAGGTTCTAGAGTGGGGTCTAAGATCCAGTATGTTACAACACTCCACACCTTAAAAGGATTTTTTCCTCAAAATCTATATATCAAAACATCAACATCTAACTACTCTCCACCCCTTAAAAAGGTTCAACCTAACAAGTCAAACTAAACAACTTTTAGAGCTACCCACATAATCTTAGTTGTGAAAGTTTTTATGTTTCTCATGTATCCAACTAAAGTCACCATCTAGGGTTGAGTTATAGGTACTTGTATCTCTAACCTATCAACCCTACATGATCATCCAAAAGTCATAGGGTAGCTCAACTACATCATTATATCATTCCTAATCATAAAACTAGGATTAGATTCTACATAAACTAGAATTTCTCTTCATTGTGACTTAGTTCAAGAAAACTTTAAAAAATCTATAGAAAACATTTATTTTGTACATATAGTATTATATGAAAAATAATTTGTTGTGAAAAACCTTTGCGATTAAAATCTGAAATTTAGGGCCAAAAATCAAAGCGAGAAACCAAGTCACAATATTTCCATATGGATATTTCCTCATAACCTAATCTCATCCTCAAATCAAACCTTATTGCATACAAAGATAATCATAGAACAAATCTAGGGTCAACATCTCACTTAGAAGTAACTAGCAAAGTCAAGGGGTCCTATAGGGAGACAAATTTGAAATAGTCAAATTCCGACTACCATGGTCTCTGATACCATGTTGTAAAGAAGTGAAACCACCCCCTTACTAAAAATTTGAATAATAGAACCTCCAGTCCAAACACACTCAAAAGATATGATGGAGTGGGTGCAAAATTTTCAAATCTTTATATAATGGTAATCAAAAGACCATAGTATAGCAGCAGAATAAAAACATGACTATATTCAATTATAAAACAAGGGAACATCTTAAACTTACAACATAGGGATCCATGTAGAGGAAATCTAATCCACCTCAAGATTGTCTCCAAGCTTTAACTTCACAATCTAAGTCCAGGTCATCAAGCCTTGTCATCCAAGTCCTCCATCTAGGGTTGGAAGCATTCCCCAGCAAAAGAGAAACATTAGGCTACATCAACAAAGGCTGGTATGTGCATACTAAAAAGAAAATTGAGCAATTTATAAAGAAAAAGGGACATCAAAATAAAAAGGCTTCCCATGCAAGAGATAAGGACTACCCAAAGAGGGCATAAAAGATAAGAATCATCAACACATATAAAAAGAAGATAATTTCCATAATTAAAACAATAAAGAAGTGCCACATAAGAACATATCAAGATTTGGGCATATAGCCCATCAAGACTTTTGGGATCATAACCCATCATCAATTTGGGCACATAACCTATCATAAACATCATCAACCTGCATGCATGTGAGATAAACATAGCCCTAGAACAATATAAACACAATTGGCTGCCAATGCTCATAAAGTTGAAACCTGATAGAGAATGGCACATAACCAAACTCCCAAATATATCAAATTGAGCCAACCCTCATAAAGTTAAAACTCAGGTATGGGGCACATAACCTCCATCCCAAAAACATAAAGGACACAGAACCCAAAACCAATTCAATTACACTACTCTAGTGCTACTGAATCACATAACTTGTTTAATGTAGAGGAAAGTAGAAAAGTATACCCATAAGATGATACAAAGGTTGCCATCACACAATAGACAACACAAAAATATAAACATCCACATCATACTGGGCATATATCAACAAGTAAAAATCCACATCACAGTGGGTATATATCATCAAAAGTCCAACTTGCACCAAGGCATAAGAAACAGGGCCAAGAGAATATCCATGATCACAAGATCAATAACAAAGAAAGGTAGTTCACATGAACCAATATTTCCAAAAGAAAAGACATATGTGTAGGCTATGTCCATAGGACCAAGAGAAAGAAGAAACATTGGCTAATTGCTCAAATGAATAATCAGGTCTGAAAACATACCTCAACTTTAGAGTCAAACAATCCAAAGTCCAACTAGGTCCAAGCCTAGGCCTCCAAAGAACCTATTAACATGTATGTGGGATTAGAGTTAGATTTACATTGATTTTATAAACCCTAAAAAACACCTTTTTAATTATATGTGAATTAGATTTCCAAAACCATACCACATTATAGTATATGTCATTAGGAGTCCAAAACATATTTTATTATATTTTTCTAACTTATATATAATTAGTTATGATTTTTATAAGTTAATTCATCATTAATTACATCCATTGAAAACACCTATTATTAATATTTGGATTTAGTTATCAAAACATGTACCATTAGATAGGTCTTATTTTTCTGAGGCCAATGAGTATTTATTCAGATTTTTTCGATAAGTAGATAATTAGTTATGGATTTTAGAATTTCGACCAATCAGAAAAACTCAAAAAGCCACGTCAAAATGAGATTGCGAGAGAGAGAGAGTGAATGGGCCAGTGCACACAATGTGGACCAATCCACGATAGCCACATTGTTGGCCCAAAGTGCAGACAGTGGCTCGCTATGCGTTTGTCCAAAGCAAAGAAATCCCAACGGCAAAAGATGAGTTTGCCCTCTCATGAAAAACCAAAGAAAAAGGCGAGAAGAGGGTAGTTTCGGGAATCAAAAAGAGTTCATCTTCCTCATGGGCTTGCTGCGCCATGGCAGCAGCAACTCGGCAGGTGCTTAGGGTGAATCCAAATGAATAACTCAAATTCATACTTAAGAGCACGAATGGCAAGAGGAACTAACCACGAACTTGAAGAGCAAACCAATCAGGGTCAATATGGTGATGAGAGAGAGCAGCAAGCTCTGTAAGGACAACCCAAAGAAGCTAAAGTTGGTGAGCAAACATGCATGTCCTTCAGAAATTGATCGGTGGAAAACGTCTCACGGGTGCTAAGACATCCCAAGGTACCCTTATTTATAGTAGAGGGTGAGGGATAAAGCGAGAAGGAATAGGGCCGTAGAGGCAGGTTGTCTGAAGTTAGGGAAAATCCTAGATTCTCATGGAAACTGCACAAATTTTGGATTATTATATGAACAATCAAAAAAGGAAACTCGTGAACCAAAAATCAAGAAAATTCATTTAGAATCGAAGGAGAACTGTGGAGAGGAAGATTGTGCCCACTGTTCAAAAAGAATGTAGTCTCCTACCCAAGGTAGGAGATGATCTCCTAGCCGACAGATCGAAATCCAACAGTCACAAAGAAAGCTAAAATCTGGGAAAGCAAGCATGACAGGAAAATAAAAGGAAACTATATGAAATCGAAAAAATAGTAATATGGCATGTATACATTGATTCCTTTTTCTCTTTCCTCTTTTGAGGGCACAAACAAAACCCAAATTGGATAAAAAATTTCACAGAGGATAATTTTGTTATGTAGAATCCGAATATAAAATTAGATTTTCCTTTTGAGAACTTTTAATGGTTAAATAAATCAAATAATATTTTCTCTTTCTTCATGCATTAATTACATTAGGATTATCCAAATTAGGTAAAACTTCATCCACAGGTTAAATTGAGCGTGTTGAATACGAATTTAGCATTATTTCCAACTTTTGGAGTCATGAATAATATTTATTTATTAATTACACCTTTTAGGAAATTTCTATCTCCTATCTTACCATATTATTTCAAGGTGGTCCAAATTAAATGAAAATTGACATGTAGGCTTATTTTTATGTGTAGATTATGAATTTGAAGTCTATTCTTTTTTTTTAGGCTTTCTTACATGGGTTTTGTCATTTTTCCCATTAGAGGCTCAATAGATCATTATGCATCCAATTAAGTTATCCATCATCTTATTATCACCAAATGAATTATATGACATATTAGATTATTAGGATCATTCTAACCTCAACCTTGTTTGGTAAAACCCAAAAGGTCAAACTTCTAGAGTGGGGTCTAAGATCTAGTATGTTACATCATGGATCATTATATTTCATTAAGATGAGTCATATTATTCCATGATTAAGGTTGTCATATGGATACTCAACTATTGAACCCTAAATATATTACTTTCCACATTGTTGGAGAGTTTAGGGATAAGTTCTTTAGGTAAGAATGGACCACTCATAGTAACATCATCTTATGGTGCACTAGCTTTAGGAGAACCATTTAAGATTACTCATACATTATCCAAAACAACACTCTTATATATCATGCATTTCTCATATGTGTATCATCATCGTGTATCCAAGCATACCATTCAACCTTCATTAAGAGATATCAATTTCACCTCATCCACTTGTGTTGGCTTAACTACATCATGGTGGGTTGGGTTAGCTCATCCAAGGTATCAGTTTGGACCCTCTTGGGGTGTATCGATTTAACTCACCTTATAGTGTATCAATTGACCCTTCTTGAAAGTGTGACAGTCATCACCTCTTGAAGGTGTGTTGGGCATCAACTCTTGAAGGGGTGTCAATCATCAACTCTTGAAGGGGTGTCGGGCATCACCTCTTGAGGGGGTGTCAGGCATCACCTCTTGAGGGTGTGACATGCAACACATGGTGTATCGGGCATCACATAGTGGGACGGGTTGCTTAGGGTTAGGGTTAAGGTTAGGTCATGCCAAAACCCAACATACTCACAAACCGATAGAGCATACTCCACACACTGACAAACTGATTTGGCAAACCGATAGAGCTCTACACCCTTCACAAACTGATATGGCAAAACCAAACATATTCACAAACCGATAGAGCATACTCCACACACTCACAAACTGATAGGAACAACCCCAAACACTCACATACAGATAGGGAACAAAATGACACACCCACAAACTGATAGGCAGCCTCTCTAAGGTTTTCTAACCCAAGGTAGCCCATTTAAGTGTAAGGCACATCTCACACATGTGCTCCATATAACACCAAAGATATTACCACAAAAAAAAGATACAAACTTGGTGTTGACCTCTTCCTCTATCCTATATATAATGCCAAGAGAGGGAAGGAATACTCTAGAGATGGTAACTTGCATATTACCCCTTCACTTTGGGTAAATTATAATCTACACCAAACCTAGCACATAAATCACATGTATCATCCACACATGCTCAACTTGATACTTGAACTCTCCACAAGGCACTCCATAACATCATTATATCTCTTATGATGCTAAAGCACCAAGGGCACACTCATAATGTGACATATTGCAATATAACCCCTCATCTTAGATAAATTCCACTTTGGTCCAAAATAAGCAAACATTGCTCAACCAACATTCAAACAGAACCAAACTTCAAACATAAGCATGTCACATGATAAAAAACAACTCATAGGATTAGATTGAATTTATAAGCAACTTACTTAAGAAAAACAAATAGGGTTAGCCCAACACCCAGGTCAGGGTCCTTACAGAAACTAGGGGATACTACTTTTCCACTCCATCTGCTAACAAAGTGTTTGTGTGTAGGACTGGTGTATTCCTTGAAAAGGAATTTATTTCTAAAGGAGTCGGTGGGAGAAAAGTAGAACTCAAAAAGGTTACAAGAAAACAAGAAAACATTGAACCAGTAGAGGTAAATGAGGAACAAGGACACTCACAAATTGTTGTAGAATCTCAAATTCATCGAGTAACATAGAAACCTCATAGATCTAGTAGGACACATCTTGATCCTAAAAGATATGGGTATCTTGTGACTCAAGAAGGTAGTGAGTTGGTTATAGATGATGAGGCAACAACCTAAGTAGAATATACTAAGGGACTAGAGTCTGAGAAATAACTTGAGGCCATGAGATCTGAGATGGAATCCATGTACACTAACAAGGTATGGACCCTGGTGGATCCACCCAAAGGGGTAAAACACATAGGGTGCAAGTGGATCTTCAAGAAGAAGACTGACATGGATGGTAATGTACAAACCTATAAAGGAAAATTAGTTTGCAAGGGGTTTCAAAAAAGTTCAAGGTGTTGACTATGATTAAACCTTTTCTCAAGTTGCCTTGGGTGAAATCCATCAGGATCATGCTTGCCATTGCATCTTACCATGACTATAATATTTGGAAGATGGATGTTAAATCCTTAATGAGAATACTCTTGAGGATGTATACATGACACAACATGAGGGTTTTCTAAATCCAAAGGATGAAAATAAAGTGTGTAGGCTACAAAGGTCAATCTATGGATTGAGTCAAGCATCTCAAAGTTGGAATCTTTGATTTGATGAAATAGTCAAAGAGTTTGGCTTTAGTCAAAATGAAGATGAACAGTGTGTTATAAGAAGGTTAGTGGGAGCATGATTGTATTCCTCATATTGTATGTAGATGACATACTATTGATGGGGAATGACATCCCTACTTTGTGAATGGTAAAGACCTGACTGGGAAATACATTTTCTATAAAAGACTTGGGTGAAGCATCCCATATCTTGGGAATCAAGATCTATAGAGATAGATCTAGAAGGCTTACTTGACTAAGTCATAGCACATACATTAATAAAGTGTGAAGAGGTTTAGCATGGAGAACTCAAATATGGGAAACTTGGATATGTCTCATAGTGTCAGCATCTCTAGAGCTCAATGTTTAGGTTCTTGTAAAGAAAGGGAGCACATGAGTAAGATTTCATATGCATTTGCAATTGGATATATCATGTAGGCATATTTATGTAATCTTATAGACATCTCATATGCCTTGAGCATGATGAGAAAATATCAGTAATATCCCAACGAGATTCACTGGACTTCTGTGAAGAACATCCTTAAGTACTTGAGAAGAACTAAGGATCAGTTCCTTGTCTAAGGTGATGAGGAGGAATTGGTGGTAAAGGGTTACACTAATGCAGGCTTCCAAACTAATAAAGATGATTATTGATCACAATTAGGATTTGTGTTCGACCTCAACAACAGAGCTATGAGCTGGAAGAGTCCCAAGAAATAAACAGTTACATATTCTTTCGTAGAGGCCGAGTATATTTTTGCATCCAATGCGGCAAACGAGGATGTTTAGATCAAGAAGTTCATTTTATAACTTAGGGTGGTTTCAAGCATTAGCGACACAATTGATCTATATTGTGACAATAGTGGAGCTATTGCATATGATTAGAAACATACGAGAGATCGTACAATGAAGATATGTGAAGATTTGTAGAGTACCAATATAGAACAATGTGGCTGACCATATGGAAAAAGCACCTTTTTAGTAGAAGAATGATGGTCATGCTAGATCACTTGAAATTAAATTCAATGGCAATTGTCTCTAAATAAAAGTGGGTGTTTGTTGGAATGTATGCCCAGAGAGACAACCATATGATGATTTTCATGGAATATCCTATAAATGATTTTATTAATATTAAACGAAAACTTCCAATATATTTTGTTTTATTCCATTATGAGATAATGATGTAACATGATAATTATATAAAGAATAAATGGTACTTGATGACATATGTCTTTAGGTTTAGGACCTAGACAATGAGATCATATGTGTGTTAAGAGTTCATACGTTCTCGTTATGTCCCTAATCAGATGTTATTGTGGAAGGATAATAGACAACAATAACACATAAGACTAGAGGGTGTGTTGGTTGACGATTTAATCTCATTAAGTCATGATATATCATATCAAACCAAACACATATATACTTGTTAGATAACAATGTATCAGAGTGATGAATGGAAACCATTACATGGTAATTAGAATCATCTCTTATAGTGATGGTGGTGATTATGTTTCTTAGACCTAAAGTCACTACACTCATCGCATGTAATTCAATGTTCTTTGACATCATCAACCCTGACCTTGAATAAGGGTTTCCATAAAGGTGGTTCTCAGGTGCATTGTGATACATGGGATGACAGTGAGTGATAAATATGTGATTTTTCCCTCCTACAAGAGTATCAAATCCTAGCCACTTGATAAGTAACACTGAGAAATGCATGGTCATGCTCATGTGAGTCTGTATGTGATATTGAGCTTACATATATATCAAATAGTTTGCTCTAGTTCAAGGGACAAGGATTGAACGTTGAAGAGGATGACAATTTTGTGTCGCAAGTTCAATCTGGATATCAGTGACACAGGAGCTATACAAATAAAATAACACCAGTGATAGAATTTAGGTTGAAGTTGTTCTTCAACTTTCCAATTACTTGGGTAGGAATAATGTGTTGCTAGATACCAATAATTGCTTGTGGTGTTATAAACTAGTTATGGACATTCACTGCCAATGTAAGTTGGAACCTATATGGTCACACACATAGGATACACTACTACAGAAAATACTTTTTACAACAGGAAAAACACAACAGTTCTGTTGGTTGTGTTGTAGTTAGCATATCTTTACAACAAGTCTATTTGTGTGTTGTGAATTGTATATTTTATACAACACAAGTTATATACAACAGGCGAAACTCGTTGTAGTATATGTGATACTACAACAGGTGCTAAATTGTTATAATAGACTATAATATCACAACATACTCAAACCCATTGTAAAAGACCATAATTACACAACATGATCTACCCCGTTGTAATAGTCATGTATGCTAACTTGTTGTAATAGATCATCATTCCACAACATACTCTAAACCGTTGTAAAAGATCATAATTACACAACATGGTCTAACCTGTTGTAATATTCATGTAAGTTAACCCGTTGTAATAGACCATCATTACACAACATACTCTAACCTGTTGTAAAAGATCATAATTATACAACATGCTCTACCCGTTGTAATAGTCACATATGTTAACCCGTTGTAATAGACCATCATTACACAGTATAATTACACAACAGGCTTTCACCTATTGCAATAGTTACCCGTTGTAATAGACCACAATCACACAACAGGTTTGCACGTCATTTGTTGTATATGTACAACAAAGAATATATGTGTTGCATAAAATGAAACTGGTTCAGCGGTTTGAGATGTGCCTTACTTTCAAGTGGTCTCAAGTTTGAAACCTTGTGTCTAGATGTATTTTTATTTTGTCTCAACATACAACATTCCTATTACAACAGGTGTGTTCAATGAACTACAACATGTATTAACTATTGTATAAAATACATATATTACAACATGCGCAAAACCTATTGTATAAAGAACCCCCCCATAAGACCACATGATCTAATACAACAGTTGACACCTGTTGTAAAATGGAAAAATGAACTGTTGTAAAAACCATTTTTTGTAGTAGTGATACACTTGGAATATGAGTTTTTTCATGAACATCATGTTTAATTTGATTACAAAAGTGTTTAGGTATTCAATTTAAACAACAATTTACTGACTAGACTCTGAACCAATTGTTGGAGCGTCAGGTTGATTGAAATTGCATTGGTTGAATACTAGATGAACAAGAACATGAATGATGGTTCATAAAGTGAAGCGATCAGTTCAACGTCTGATACGACCAGTTCATGTGATGAACCACCTAGTTTACTAATAAATTTGATTGGATCAAGTATTTGTGTTGATGCAATTTTGTGCATTAAATCTGATATTAATTGCCAATACAATTGTGGTTGGGAAACATGATGAAATGACTGATTAATGGATTCAACCGACCATTTCACATCTCAACTAGTTAGTTCACCTATGACTCGACCCTTTCAACACTCGTAGGATGTGAAATTTTGTAGAATCACATTTCCTTCGACTCTCGCTCAGACTGGGAACCCTAACCTTGACCCTCCTATAAATAGAGGGGTTGTCTTCTATGATTGTGGTAACCAAGAGAACCTAAACAAGTTCTGATAATAGTAAGGGAGAACAATTTTTGGAGACAAAGTTGGTGCTAGTACACCTACTAGATTGGACAACTCTTTCTTATCAATTCTACTTGAAAAACATGAGTTCCCAGTGGTTCATGTGGACTACTATAGAGGTGAGGAAGTTTTTATCTTCCACTTAAAGGATAAAATCAATTGTTGTACATGGTGATCAAGTAGGAGGCCAATGCTAACATTGTCTAGGTGCGACTTGAAGAAGGGTGCATGTTATAATGAGGGAATTAACACTTGACTTGATGTGATGAATATATATGAATATCCTAAGGTGAATTTGTTCCACCCTTTCATTGTTTATTCATACCATGTCATCTAGGAATTTTTTTCTACAAATATTATGATCTTATTGATGTTTTAGTAAATATAAATCGTGCAGAAAAAAACATTACAACGCTTATGACTGACACTTTCATTGGGAACTTTTGGAGATTTTATGTATCAATCTTCCTATACAGTTAACATCTAAATTATAGTTGATTTTGTTCTATAGTTATGGTAGGTGGTGAAATTGGAACTAAATGCATTTTACTTGAGGGATGAAATTTCTTAAAATGGGCATTGTTTGTAGGGTAGGTGCTACCACTAAAACTGCAAATTGAACTGATCATATTAGTTTGATCAGCACCACTAACTAGCCCCAAACCAATATGAATTTGAACTAGTATTATGGGAGTGGGTTCAGTTTGAAACAGTTTAGTAATATTTAGTAGAAGAGAAGTATTTGAGTTTAAAACTACACCTAGAAGTTGTTCTAAAATCATAAAATGATCACTATTATTTGAGTTACTTTATTGGCCTATATTCAATATGTTTTCAAGCTGATTTTTTTGTATTTCACAAGGTGGTTTTCCTATGAGGGGATACTTTGCTGATATTCTGGAACACAATTCTCTGATTAGAGGACACTCAATTAACCCACAAGGTTAAAGTCATAAGAATGAGAGAGAGAGAGAGTACAAACTTATGCTATTTATCCATGCACAATCAGCAAATATAACTTGCCTAGGATTAGGGTCAATGTTCTTCATATATGGCCAATTAGAGTTATATATCATCAAACCCTAATTACTCCATTTCCTACTTTCTTGAAACTGATCTAAGTTTGATCAGGTTAGGTGAGATTAGATCTTTATGTCATCAACAAAAGGTATCACCATTGATTACTTTTATATGTGTGTTATCTTATTAGGTTATGCTTGTGTTACAATAATGCATCTTATAAACATATTGACTATGCGCCAACATGGTGTTGAGACCCATTATCAACAAAATGTCTCCTTTGTGTGTGACCCATGTATTATTTCCTCTCATAACTCATTAACTATGCCATCTTACTAAGGAATGTGAATCCTTGAATTACATATGTAAAGGAATTTACTTCACACTTATACACTTATTAGGTCATTAGACACATTCATATAATTCCTACTCAAATGCTAATACAGTTTGTTCCAACAAAGCTCATAATCACCACCTTGTACTGACGTGGTTGTTCCATTAGCTTCACCTTCAAGTTGTGGTAATATAGAAAGAAGATAGAGAAAACACTTGTCATCAATTACAATCTTTCATTAAAGTGAGCATATAGGTCATATTATCTCATGATTATGGTTGTGTAGAACATCTCATCCCTATATTTACATTACACATTCAATAACATTCCTTCAATAACAATGAACTATTATCTTGTCTGTCCTATCATTGCATGGTTATTTTATTGATGAATATTATCTAGGAGAATTGGTCTATTTTAGGATTCACACAAAACTCACAAATATACATATATTAGGGAGTCATGTCTTCTTCATCCTACCATGGCTCATTATCAGATGTGTTCAGGCATGACATTTATAACATTTTGTAGTTCCAAGAATCACCCAATTGTAGGTATCAGTAGTTTATCATAGAAGCTTCTTTAGGAGGAACCTACCGTAGGGAAAAGAAAACAAGGTTTGCTTCAGATGGGAAGGTTTCCCTATGAGAGGTTGGAACATAGTTCTTTGATTAGATGACACTCAATTAACCGACAAGGTTAAAGTCTTGTAAATGAGACAGAGAGAGTACAAACTTATGTTATTTATCCATTATCATTCAGCAAATATAACCAACCCTAGGATTAGGGTCAATGTTCTTTATACATGGCTGATTAGAGTTATACTGGCTGATTAGAGTTATACCTTATGATTATATCATCAAACCATAATTACACCATTTCTTTCTAAGGGATGTGAATCCTTGAATTACATGTGTAAAGGAATTTACTTCAAACATATACACTTATTAGGTTGTTAGACTCATTCACATAATTCCTACTCAAATGCTAACACACTTTATTCGAACAAAGCTCATAATCACCACCTTGTACTGACATGGTTGGGTCATTAACCTCACCTACAAGCTCATAATCATCACCTTGTACTTTATTCCAACTGAAATCATGATCACAAAGCTAATATTGTAAACCTTCACTTTAATAATATTTTTTAATTTAGATTCTTGTTGATTTCCATAATTCAGTAAGGCAATGCATGATTTTTTAATTCAGTGAATCATGTACTTGTATTAGTTGATTTGGGAATCTGCATGATTTTTCCTAGGCTCAACTTTAATTTTTTGTTCTTTGTACATGAGATAATTTCCTAAATTTGTGTCATAATGTTCTTGTTGAATTTTGAATCAATGGAATGTAGGTCATATTTGACCCTACAAGTTGTTTAGATGGGCTTAACAACCTAATTGCTAGAAACCAACCAAAGTTAGTTGGCTTAAACAAGATTAATAATTGGATTATTGAATTGCAATGTGTTGTGCCTATTTATAACCATCTAAGTCATTATATATTTAAAATTATTATAAACATCCCCACTGTCATTACATTTTATAGGACCTACGTGAGTATGTCTTCCACAGACCCCAGACTCTGATTTGTGTGGTCGAGAGAGTCTGATGATGCTCAAGTTTCAACATTGCAGAGGTAGTATGACATAGATAGGTGTATTGGCGGTCAATTTACTAGGGACACTTGGAGGGAGACACTTTGTGAATGGAAAAAAAGGATGGGGAGGGCAGACTGTATGTTGCAAAAGGTAAAAACTCAGTGGAAGAACCTGAAGAAGGACTTTGCCAGATTGAAGCTTGTCACTAATAAGAGTGGCGTCAGATGGGATGAGACTAGAAACAATCATGAGCTATCGGACACCCCTGAGTGGAGGGAGACACTTGCGGTACCTACAATAATCACACATCGACCCAAAATTAATGTCCTACAATTACATACTCTAATAAAAAGTGTTTCATAATTAAGCAAACAAGGATCTTGCTAGGTTGATTAACTGACCCTTTCCCCACTACAACAACATCGAGTTGATGGAAGGGAGGAACATTGCTAGAGGACACCATGCAATGTTTTCTGCAGACAGACAAATACCGTCTGACGTCGTCTCTGAGGATGAAGTTATTTTCTACTTTGATGTGTCTGATACACCCATGAACATAGAATCCAACATAGGGGAACCAGACATAGACCCGACTGGGATTCAGAGTTAGGGTGACACCATCAAAACAAATAACTAAGGTGTTGGGGTAAGGACTCCTCCTAGCCACAAGCATTGGAAGTGACCATCAATGACACCAGAGCAATGTGTGCTTTTTAATGAAGTGGTATCTAAATTCACACAGGTGTACACAAAGGTACATGAGTTATGCACGGGTGTGGCCACCAAAGACATTAAAAAAGAAGAATTTTTCAATGATTTTGCAACATTTCCATGACACTTTCCCCGATGTCGCTACCCCTGTATTTACAACTCTTATGAATTCCATAAGGGAATCAACAAACCACAACATATACCTTAGTCTTACACATACCCCACAAATGCAAGACCTTTTGGAAAGGTCCCAAGGTGGTAGTACAACACCACTTCCTTCAGTGTCACCTCTTTTGTGCCATCTTAGTGGGGATTTTCTTTGCAGTCCCCATCATCAAACTTCAATCGCACATCAAGTATGCCATCCATGTGGTATACTGGAACCAATGATGTTGGGACAAGTGGGAATAATAGAGGCCCTTTAGCATCATAATTTAGAGCCTGGTGACGGTTATAATTCAGTTTCAAATTTTGTTTTGGTTTAGTACATTAGAAATTTCTTTTTCCATTATGTTTTCTATGTTTGGTAACATCAATACCAATTTGATTAAAGTTGTAATAATTACTTCTCAGACAAACATTTGTTGCTTGTAACATTTAATTATATCTAATGTTGATGTAGTTTTTTTGTCATATCTTTGATATTACGTAAAGGTTGTTATCCTTTTAATTTTAAGCATCATGTTAAGGCTAGTATCCTTTTAATTATAGGCATCATGTCTGCTAGTGATCATACAAATGCAGCAGACCTGATTACAAACATTTTGGATATCATGTTTGGTCCAGCAAATCGCATTGACGATGCAGTAGCTGACTCAATAGAGAACTGATATGGCAAACCGATAGAGCTCTACACCCTTCACAAACTGATATGGCAAAACCCAACATACTCACAAACCGATAGAGCATACTCCACACACTCACAAACTGATAGGAACAACCCCAAATACTCACATACTGATAGGGAACAAAATGACACACCCACAAGCTGATAGGCAGCTTCTCTAAGGTTTTCTAACCCAAGGTAGCCCATCTAAGTGCAAGGCACATCTCACACATGTGCTCCATATATCACCAAAGATATTACCACACAAAAAAGATTCAAACTTGGTGTCGACCTCTTCCTCTATCCTATATATGATGCCAAGAGAGGGAAGGAATACTCTAGAGATGGTAACTTGCATATTACCCTTTCACTTTGGGTAAATTACAATCTACACCAAAACTAGTACATAAAGCACATGCATCATCCACACATGCTCAACTTGATACTTGAACTCTCGACAAGGCACTCCATAGCATCATTATATCTCTTATGATGCTAAAGCACCAAGGGCACACTCATCATGTGACATATTGCAATATAACCCCTCATCTTAGATAAATTGCACTTTGGTCCAAAACAAGCAAACATTGCTCAACCAACATTCAAACAGAACCAAACTTCAAGCATAAGCATGTCACATGATAAAAAACAACTCATAGGAGTATATTGAAGTTATAAGAAACTTACATAAGAAAAACAAATAGGGTTAGCCCAACACCCAGGTCAGGGTCCTTACAGAAACTAAGGGATACTACTTTTGCACTCCATCTGCCAACAAAGTGTTTGTTTGTAGGACTGGTGTATTCCTTGAAAAGGAATTTATTTCTAAAGGAGTCACTGGGAGAAAAGTAGAACTCAAAAAGGTTACAAGAAAACATTGAACCAGTAGAGGTAAATGAGGAACAAGGAGACTCACAAATTGTTGTAGAATCTCAAATTCCTCGAGTAACATAGGAACCTAGTAGATCTAGTATGGCACATCTTGATCCTGAAAGATATGGGTATCTTGTGACTCAATAAGGTAGTGAGTTTATAGATGATGAGGCAACAACCTAAGTAGAATATACTAAGGGAATAGAGTCTGAGAAATAACTTGAGGCCATGAGATCTGAGATGGAATCCATGTACACCAACAAGGTATGGAACCTGGTGGATCCACCCAAAGGGGTAAAACACATAGGGTGCAAGTGGATCTTCAAGAAGAAGACTGAAATGGATGGTAATGTACAAACCTATAAAGGAAAATTGGTTTGCAAAGGGTTTCAAAAAAGTTCAAGGTGTTGACTATGATTTAACCTTTTCTCAAGTTGCCTTGGGTGAAATCCATCAGGATCATGCTTGCCATTGCATCTTACCATGACTATAATATTTGGAAGATGGATGTTAAATCCTTAATGAGAATATTCTTGAGGATGTATACATGACACAACATGAGGGTTTTCTAAATCCAAAGGATGAAAATAAAGTTTGTAGGCTACAAAGGTCAATCTATGGATTGAGTCAAGCATCTCAAAGTTGGAATCTTTGATTTGATGAAATAGTCAAAGAGTTTGGCTTTAGTCAGAATGAAGATGAACATTGTGTTATAAGAAGGTTAGTGGGAGCATGGTTGTATTCCTCATATTGTATGTAGATGACATACTATTGATGGGGAATGACATCCCTACTTTGTGAATGGTAAAGACCTGACTGGGAAATACATTTTCTATAAAAGACTTGGGTGAGGCATCCCATATCTTGGGAATCAAGATCTATAGAGATAGATCTAGAAGGCTTACTTTACTAAGTCATAGCACATACATTAATAAAGTGTGAAGAGGTTTAGCATGGAGAACTCAAAGATGAGAAACTTGGATATGTCTCATAGTGTCAGCATCTCTAGAGCTCAATGTCTAGATTCTTGTAAAGAAAGGGAGCACATGAGTAAGATTTCATATGCATTTGCAATTGGATATATCATGTAGAAATTTTTATGTACTCTTACAGACATCACATATGCCTTGAGCATGATGAGAAAATATCAGTAAGATCCCAGCGAGATTCAGTGGACTTCTGTGAAGAACACCCTTAAGTACTTGAGAAGAACTTAGGATCAGTTCCTTGTCTAAGGTGATGAGGAGGAATTGGTGGTAAAGGGTTACACTGATGCAGGCTTCCAAACTAATAAAGATGATTATTGATCACAATTAGGATTTGTGTTCTGCCTCAACAACAGAGCTATGAGCTAGAAGAGTCCCATGAAATAAACAGTTACAGATTCTTTCATAGAGGCCGAGTATATTTTTGCATCCAATGCGGCAAAGGAGGATGTTTAGATCAAGAAGTTCATTTTAGAACTTAGGGTGTTTTCAAGCATAAGCGACACAATTGAGCTATATTGTGATAATAGTGGAGCTATTGCATATGATTAGAAACATACGAGAGATCGTACAGTGAAGATATGTGAAGATTTGCAGAGTACCAATAGAGAACAATGTGGCTGACCCCTTGGAAAAAGCACTTTTATAGTAGAACAATGATGGTCATGCTAGATCACTTGAAATTAAATTCAATGGCAATTGGCTCTAAGATCAAGTGGGCGTTTGTTGGAATGTATGCCCAGAGAGACAACCGATGATTGTCATGGAATATCCTATAAATGATTTGATAAATATTAAATGAAAACTTCCAATATATTTTGTTTTATTCCATTATGAGATAATGATGTAACATGATAATAATATAAAGAATAAATGGTACTTGATGACATATGTCTTTAGGTTTAGGACCTAGACAATGAGATCATATGTTTGTTAAGAGTTCATACATTCTTGTTATATCCCTCATCAGATGTTATTGTGGAAGGATAATAGACAACAATAACACATAAGACTAGTGTGTGTGTTGGTTGATGATTTAATCTCATTAAGTCATGATATATCATATCAAACCAAACGCATAGATACTTGTTAGATAACAATGTATCAGATAGACCCACTATCAGAGTGATGAATGGAAACCATTACATGGTAATTAGAATTATCTCTTATAGTGATGGTGGTGATTATGTTTCTTAGACCTAAAGTCACTACACTCATCGCATGTAATTTAATGTACTTTGACATCATCAACCCTGACCTTGAATAAGGGTTTCCATAAAGGTGGTTCTCAGGTGCATTGTGATACATGGGATGACTGTGAGTGATACATATGTGATTTTTCCCTCCTACAAGAGTATAAAATCCTAGCCACTTGATAAGAAACATTGAGAAATGCATGGTCATGCTCATGTGAGTCTGTATGTGATATTGAGCTTACATATATTTCAAATAGTTTGCTCTAGTTCAAGGTACAAGGATTGAACATTGAAGAGGATGACAATTTTGTGCGTCAAGTTCAATCTGGATATCAGTGACACAGGAGCTATACAAATAAAGTAACACCAGTGATAGAATTTAGGTTGAAGTTGTTCTTCAACTTTCCAATTACTTGGGTAGCAATGATGTGTTGCTAGATACCAATAATTGCTTGTGGTGTCACAAACTAGTTATGGACATTCATTACAAATGTAAGTTGGAACCTATATGGTCACACACATAGGATACACTTGGAATATGAGTTTTTTCATGAACATCATGTTTAATTTGATTACAAAAGTGTTTAGGTATTCAATTTAAACAACAATTTACTGACTAGACTCTGAACCAATTGTTGGAGCGTCAGGTTGATTGAAATTGCATTGGTTGAATACTAGATGAACAAGAACATGAATGATGGTTCATAAAGTGAACCGATCAGTTCAAGGTCTGAGATGACCAGTTCATGTGAAGAACCACCTATTTCGCTACTAAATTTGATTGCATCAAGTATTTGTGTTGATGCCAATTTGTGCATTAAATATGATATTAATTGCCAATACAATTGTGATTGGGAAACATGATGAAATGACCATATAAAGGATTCAACCAACCATCTCACATCTCAACTGGTCAATTCACCTATGACTCGACCCTTTCAACACTCGTATGATGTGAAATTTTGTAGAATCACATTTCCTTCGACTCCCGCTTAGACTGGGAACCCTAACCTTGACCCTCCTATAAATAGAGGGGTTGTCTTCTATGATTTGGGTAAACAAGAGAACCTAAACAAGTTCTAAATGTCAAAGGGAGGAATAGTAAGGGAGAACAATTGTGGGAGACAAAGTTGGTGCCAATACACCTACTAGATTGGACAATTCTTTCTTATCAATTCTACTTGAACAACATGAGTTCCTATTGGTTCGTGTGGACTACTATAGAGGTGAGGAAGTTTTTATCTTCCACTTAAAGGATAAAATCAATTGTTTTACATGGTGATCAAGTAGGAGGCCAATGCTAACATTGTCTAGGTGCGACTTGAAGAAAGGTGCATGTTATAATGAGGGAATTAACACTTGACTTGCTATGATGAATATATATGAATATCCTAAGGTGAATTTGTTCCACCCTTTCATTGGTGATTCATACCTGGTCATATAGGACTTTTGTTTATACAAAAGTTATGATCTTATTGATGTTTTAGTAAATATAAATTGTGCAGAAAAAAAAACATTACAACACTTATGACTGACACTTTCATTGGGAACTTTTGGAGATTTTATGTATCAATCTTCCTATATAGTTAACATCTGAATTACAGTTGATTTTGTTCTATAGTTATGGTAGGTGGTGAAACTGGAACTAAATGCATTTTACTTGAGGGATGAAATTTCTTAAAATGGGCATTGTTTGTAGGGTAGGTGCTACCACTAAAATTGCAAATTGAGCTGATCATATCAGTTTGATCAGCACCACTAACTAGCCCCAAACCAATATGAATTTGAACTAGTATTATGGGAGTGGGTTCACTTTGAAACAGTTTAGTAATATTTAGTAGAAGAGAAGTATTTGAGTTTACAACTACACCTAGTAGTTGTTCTAAAATCATAAAATGATCACTATTATTTGAGTTAGTTTATTGGCCTATATTCAATATGTTTTCAAGCTGATGTTTTTGTATTTCACAAGGTGGTTTCCCTATGAGGGGATACTTTGTTGATATTCTGGAACAAAACTCTCTGATTAGAGGACACTCAATTAACCCACAAGGTTAAAGTCATAAGAATGAGAGAGAGAGTACAAACTTATGCAATTTATCCATGCACATTCAGCAAATATAACTTGCCTAGGATTAGGGTCAATGTTCTTCATATATAGCCAATTAGAGTTATATATCATCAAACCCTAATTACACGATTTCCTACTTTCTTGAAACTGATCTAAGTTTGATCAGGTTAGGTAAGATTAGATCTTTATGTCATCAACACAAGGTATCACCATTGATTACTTGTATATGTGTGTTATCTTATTAGGTTATGCATGTGTTACAATAATGCATCTTATAAATATATTGATTATGGGCCAACATGGTGTTGAGACCCATTATCAACAAAATGTCTCCTTTGTGTGTGACCCATGTATTATTTCCTCTCATAACTCATTAACTATGCCATCTTACTAAGGAATGTAAATCCTTGAATTACATGTGTAAAGGAATTTACTTCACACTTATACACTTATTAGGTCATTAGACTCATTCATATAATTCCTACTCAAATGCTAATACAGTTTGTTCCAACAAAGCTCATAATCACCACCTTGTACTGACATGGTTGTTCCATTAACTTCACCTTCAAGTTGTGCTCATATAGAAAGAAGATAGAGAAAACACTTGTCATCAATTACAATCTTTCATTAAAGTGAGCATATAGGTCATATTATCTCATGATTAGGGTTGTGTAGAACATCTCATCCCTATATTTACATTACACCTTCAATAACAATGAACTATTATCTTGTCTGTCCTATCATTGCATGGTTATTTTATTAATGAATATTATCTAGGAGAATTGGTCTATTTTAGGATTCACACACAACTCACACATATACATATATTAGGGAGTCATCTCTTATTCATCCTACCATGGCTCATTATCAGATGTGTTCAGGCATGACATTTATAACATTTTGTAGTTCTAAGAATCACCCAATTGTAGGTATCAGTAGTTTATCATAGAAAATTCTTTAGGAGGAACCTACCGTAGGGAAAAGAAAACAAGGTTTGCTTCAGATGGGAAGGTTTCCCTATGAGAGGCTGGAACACAGTTCTTTGATTAGATGACACTCAATTAACTGACAAGGTTAAAGTTTTGTGAATGAGACAGAGAGAGTACAAACTTATGTTATTTATCCATTAACATTCAGCAAATATAACCAACCCTAGGATTAGGGTCAATGTTCTTTATACATGGCTGATTAGAGTTATACTGGCTGATTAGAGTTATACCTTATGATTATATCATCAAACCATAATTACACCATTTCCTTCTAAGGGATGTGAATCCTTGAATTACATGTGTAAAGGAATTTACTTAAAACATATACACTTATTAGGTTGTTAGACTCATTCACATAATTCCTACTCAAATGCTAATACACTTTATTCGAACAAAGCTCATAATCACCACCTTGTACTGACATGGTTGGGTCATTAACCTCACCTGCCATTAACCTCACCTACAAGCTCATAATCACCACCTTGTACTTTATTCCAACAAAAATCATGATCACAAAGCTAATATTGTAAACCTTCACTTTAGTAATATTTTTTAATTTAGATTGTTGTTGATTTCCATAATTCAGTAAGGCAATGCATGATTTTTTAATTCAGTGAATCATGTACTTGTATTAGTTGATTTGGGAATCTGCATGATTTTTCCTAGTCTCAACTTTAATTTTTTGTTCTTTGTGCATGAGATAATTTCATAAATTTGTGTCATACTGTTCTTGTTGAATTTTTAATCAATGGAATGCAGGTCATATTTGACCCTGCAAGTTGTTTAGATGGGCTTAACAACCTAATTGCTAGAAACCAACCAAAGTTAGTTGGCTTAAATAATATTAATAATTGGATTATTGTATTGCAATGTGTTTTTCCTATTTATAACCATCTAAGTCATTATATATTTAAAATTATTGTAAACACCCCCAGTGTCATTACATTTTATAGGACCTACGTGAGTATGTCTTCCACAGACCCCGGACTCTGATTTGTGTGGTCGAGAGAGTCTGATGATGCTCAAGTTTCAACATTGCAGAGGTAGTATGACATAGATAGGTGTATTGGCGGTCAATTTACTAGGGACACTTGGAGGGAGACACTTTGTGAATGGAAAAAAAGGATGGGGAGGGCGGACTATACGTTGGAAAATATAAAAACTCAGTGGAAGAACCTGAAGAAGGACTTTTCCAGATTGAAGCTTGTCACTAATAAGAGTGGCGTCAGATGGGATGAGACTGGAAACAATCATGAGCTATCTGACACCCCTGAGTGGAGGGAGACCCTTGCGGTACCTACAATAATCACACACCGACCCAAAATTAATGTCCTACAATTACATACTCTAATAAAACGTTTTTCATAATTAAGCAAACGAGGATCTTGCTAGGTTGATTTACTGACCCTTTCCCCACTACGACAACATTGAGTTGATGGAAGGGAGGAACATTGCTAGAGGACACCATGCAATGTCTTCTGCAGAGAGACAAATACCGTCTGACGTCGTCTCTGAGGATGAAGTTATTATCGACTTTCATGTGTGATACACCCATGAACATAGAATCCAACATAGGTGAACTAGACATAGACCCGACTGGGATTCAGAGTGAAGGTGACACCATCAAAACAAATAACTAGGGTGTTGGGGTAAGGACTCGTCCTAGACACAAGCATTGGAAGTGACCATCAATGACACCAGAGCAATGTGTGCTTTCTAATGAAATGGTATCTAAATTCACACAGGTGTACACAAAGGTACATGAGTTAGGCACAGGTGTGGCCACCAAAGACATTAAAAACAAAGAATTTTCAATGATTTTGCAACATTTCATGACACTTTCCCCGATGCCTCTACTCCTGTATTTACAACTCTTATGAATTCCATAAGGGAATCAACAAACCGCAACATCTACCTCAGTCTTACACATACCCCACACATTCAAGACCTTTTGGAAAGGTCCCAAGGTGGTAGTACAACACCACTACCTTCAGTGTTGCCTCTTTTGTGCCATCTTAGTGGGGATTTGCTTTGCAGTCCCCATCATCAAACTTCGATCGCACATTAAATATGCCATCTGTGTGGTATATTAGAACCAAGGATGTTGGGACAAGTGGGAATAACAGAGGCCCTTTAGCATCATAATTTAGAGCCTGGTGACGGTTATAATTCAGTTTCAAATTTTTTTTTGGTTTAGTACAATAGAAAATTCTTTTTCCATTATGTTTTCTATGTTTGGGAACATCAACACCAATTTGATTAAAGTTGTAATAATTACTTCTCAAACAAACATTTTTTGCTTATAACATTGAATTCTATCTAATGTTTATGTAGTTTTTTTGTCATATCTTTGATATTACGTAAAGGTCATTATCCTTTTAATTTTAGGCATCATGTTAAGGTTGGTATCCTTTTAATTGTAGGCATCATGTCTTCTAGTGATCATACAGATGCAGCAGACCTGATTACAAACATTTTGGATATCATGTTTGGTCCAGAAAATCGCATTGCCAATGCAGTAGCTGACTCAATAGCGAAGTCCATAATGGACAATATTTCTGATGATGACGAGATACCACCTCCAATACCAAGGTCAGTTAGTATTAGGATTGGCCACCAAAAGGTGCTAGAAATCATAATTGGACATGAACAGAGGGCTTATGGCCTATATTGAATGCTACCACATAATATAATAACCCTCATGAACAAGCTTGAGAGTCATGGCTTATTACAAAGTAGTAGAGGCATCTCATCAGTTGAGTCTATATGCTATTTCCTACATATCGTTGGTGATGGCCATACAAATTGTGTTTTAGCTGAGGACTACATTCACTCTGGTGAGATCATAAGTAGAAAGTTCAATGAAGTATTAGACGGGGTGTGTGCCTTGTGTCATGACTATGTTGTCATGCAAACGACAACTACAACAACACATCGTCGTATATTGGAGAGCACAAGCCTTATTTCAAGGTAATAGTTATCCCTTACAATTTAAAATCATTTTCAATTATTTTGTACGTTGAAACCCAATTTTGGTGTTGTAGAATGCCATCGGGGTAATTGACGGGACACACATCCCAGTTTTGGTGAAACATGATAAGAGAAATCATTATCTAGATAGAAAAAGGAATGTATCTCAATGTCATGACTGTAGTAGACTTCTCAATGGAATTTACATATGTCTTGAATGGGTAGGAGGGATCGATAGTAGACCAAAGGATCCTACAAGAAGCAATGACCACATGCGGTTTCAAAGTACCCATAGGAAAGTTTTACCTACTTGATGCAGGGTATGCCAACACTTGTCAGTTTCTTGCACCATATCGCAACACATCTTACCATATCTCTTAGTACAAATGAAATATACACTCATACAACAAAAAGAAGGAGATGTCCAACCACCACCATGCTCAACTATGCAATATTGTACAAAGAGCATTCAGTGTGTTGAAGAGGAGGCTGGCCAACCTTAAAAAAGGGGCAATGTATCACATACATTCGCAGCGTCGCCTCATATTGGCTTGTTATATCCTCCACAATTTTATACTTTGCCAGAATGTTGGTGACATTATGATGGAGGAAATCACGAAACACATTTCAACATCTGCCTTCCAAGGCAATGTGGTCAACCTCAGTTTGCTACAACAAACAACTCTGATCGATGTAAGGGAGGGTGATGTATTACGTGAAACAATTTCCAATTTTATTTGGGAAACTTGTTGACCTTAATTTGTACTTGTCATCATTTCTATAGTATTTGAGAACTCATCTACAACATGGCATGTGCTCTAAAATGATTATTTCATAAAATGTTTTTATGGGTCCTAATAAAAAATGTCACATTATATTTAATTAGGTTCTCTTAAAATGGAGAATGGAATGCCATGTCCAAGTGGCCTCCAATGTATCGTATGAGTCTACATGGATGTCACATATGCGGAAAATGGAAGATTTGAAGACAACAAACCCCACATTTCGTATTTTACAAGTGGTAGGGGTCTTGTTCCAAACATATGTCGTATGATGTTGCACGCGTAGCTTGAACAACCTACAGTGTATCATATATATACACATGAACAGTTGCCATAACTATACAACAAAAGGCACACATGCCAAAAACCTCGTGATGATAACAAAACTACAAACACATTGAAAACACCTGACTTGAGTGTACAGGGATGACTCTAGGACTCAAAACCAAAAGATTAGTAGCACTCCCAACCTTATCAACTACTGCTTTGGCTATTGCTCCACTTCAACTGCATGATCACCACCTTGTCATGCACAGCCACCTAAAAGATTTGGAGAACCCCGAGGTGAGACCAAACGTCCCAGAGAGACATATTACTCTCTACCAACATCTATTATTACATAGATATGACAATTATAGAACAGAAGTAAATCTACAATTAATATAAGAAGAATAAACTAATGATATAAGAGAAACAGTAACTATCATCTAAACAGTTTAGGTAACTATAATTGAGAAGTAGGATAGCTTATCATCAACCAATTTTCCTATATTTGATCCTATAAAAATACACTACATGGCAGTGTTATGTCTCTTATTATGCCCTGAGGAGATGAGGTATACCACTCATACTCCAACTGACCCCTGCTAAGTCAAAATTAGTGCCATACAAGGTTAATGGAAAAGCTAGAATCTATGACCTCCCCAACACCTCATGGTCGGTAGACGAAAACACCAAAGAGACATATCAAGTTTAACTACAAAACAACCTATCCCACCTTGGTATATAGGTGCAACATTAGTGAAATTGAGGTACGACCCAAAGTCGCACTCCTACTAGGGTATGTCCTGCAACTAATCATGTGAAAGTATATATTGAGTCACATCAATGAGCTATAGCCCATAACACACTCCTTCGAGGGTATGCTCGTATCCAATCATGTGAAGTGTATACTATACAGTATATGACTCTGAGCTTCGACTAAGGAAGGACTCATTTCACCATATAGCACTAAGACTAACACTGGAATGGATCTATGGCATAGGGTACCTACATGATTATGGTTCCACTTGATTAATTATGCCAATTAGGTTGATTTTGGATTCAATCAAGTTACAACATATAAAACATAGGGAAATACTACAAAAGAAAGAGAATGGTACAAAATCATAAGATTTATAACATTCAGAGCATATCTTGCCACATAATCACATTCACCATGGGATGCCAATCCCTCAACTCATCATTGAGAATATCATTTCAACTAGGCAACATTCCTCTTCTTGGTCTTAGGACACATTCACATTATCCATGTATCACATGTGTCTCAACATTCCTAAAGAATGATATTTCAATTTGTGTCACATCATACTCATCATAGCATGCACTAGCCATGATATTCAACCTCATATCACCTGCACAAATACTAAAAAAGAAAGATCATGGTACAAAATTAGAAGATTTATAACATTTAGAGCATATCCTGCCACATTATCACATTCACCATGGGATACTAATCCCTCAATTCATCATTGAGAATATCATTTCAAACTAGGCAACATACCTCTTCCAAGTAATAGTACCCATTCACATTATCCTTGTATCATGTGTGTCTCAACATGCTCGTGAAAGGTTATTTCAATCCGTGTCACACCATACTCATCATAGCATGATCTAGACATGATATTCAATCACATATCACCTACAAGGTTAGGAGTTTATAAACATGATAGAGAAAGCATCATAGCATAGTAACCAATCCAAGAGGGAAGTGAGGACATCATACATTCTTATATGAGGTTTAGAGTTCCATTCTATAGCCTATTTAGAATTTTGAATCATACATCATCACCAAACCCTAGGTACATAGTATCCCACTTTCATGGATCGCATAAAGGTTAAGCATAAAGTTTAGATTCAAGCATTATGTTATCTAAACACTACCATACATGTATCACCATGTATTCATACATATAGGTACCAATCATGTATACATACATAGGTGTTCATCCACACCACCTACAAGTGTTACGACCCACTAACATCTAGACCACAGCCATACATTCCACCAAGGGAATTGACCTACCTTAGCCATGTGTCACGACTACAACACATCCTCTTGCTATGACCAAAACCAACCAACATGGTTACGACCATTAAATCCACTAGAGTTAGGGTTTTGGTTGGAATACAAGACAGAAAGCATCCATAAACATGTCTTATCCATCCAAAGAGCTAGGGTTACAACTACTCAAAGAACAAAGGTGTAGTGACCTACCTAACCCGTGTGTTATGACTATAACACATCACTAGTCTCAACCTCATCCCCTTAGAGTGTGTTATGACCGCAACAACCCATTAGGGTTAGAAAAAGGTCAAAACACAAAATCTAAAGCACCACTTTCAACATGTAGCAACCACCCAAGGAACTATGGTCACGACCCATCACCATCATACTTTATTTGAATAGCACCAAATAGCTAAAGGGTTAACCACCTACTTGGTGTTATGATCATTACAAACACAAGCCTACATGGTCCATAAGAACATGGTCTAAACCATTATAAGGAAAGGGTAGTGACCCACCATACAAGGGGTGGACACAACCAATCTGAAACAAGATAATGTATCATCCTCAACACCCAAGGGTAGTGACCCCACATGGTCAAGATCATCACAAAAACATTACCAAGGTCAAAATGGGAAAGAACAAGATCTAGAAAAAAAAACTCCATGGAACACCACCATCATCAAGGTGGAAATCTCCACTCAAAAGATCATCAAAACATTAAAACTTGCACTAAGGAAACTCCATGAAAACATCAAATGCAAGGGTGATAAAATAAAATCTACACACCTAAAATAGAACCAAAAAAATGCAAAATAGGTCAAGGTACACGAACCTAATGAAATATTATCAAGATCATGGTCAAGGGATAAGGAAAAACCACCATATTTCATAGTCGCCAAGAAAATGAGTATACAACTAGGATTTCAGATTTCTACCAAACCAAGAAAGGTTTCACTAGCAAACCTATTCTAGAGATCATCATCATATACTAGCATGTTAGGGGAACATTATAGAGAGAGGAAACAATAGCATGCATGTATATGAAAGAGTGCATTAATAGAGTAGGTTGAGTGTTATATAACCCACCTTAAGAAGCTTAACACCAAGGGTCCAAGCTCCAAGATCAAGGGCTCTGACACACAATCCAAGGGTTGAAGAAGCTCCTCTCATGGCCACAACAACACCTCAAATAAAAGGAGATACCAATGTCAAGATAGCCTAAGTAAAGGAAGGAAAGAAAACCCTATTTGAACTTAAGGGAGGAGGGAAAAGAGGAAAATAACTTCCTCCTACTATGGCCTATGACCCTTGTGATGAGGGTTTCTTATTCAAGAACGACCATCACATCCAAGCATGGTCAATGGACGAGAAAAGGCAAGAAGATGGAGTAGAGATTCCAAGAAAAACGTTGCAAAAGAAGAGGATATGCTTACTAAGGTTGAAGACGACCAAAGAGTACCACATGCAAGGCATTCGATCACCAAAGCTCCAAGGATCAACCCTCCTTTGCTCCACCAAGCTCCAAGGTGACTAAAAGAGAAGTAGGAACATGAATGGACAAAAGTTTTCACTTATGTGGAGAGAAAAGAGGCTATATACTTGAGGGATGAGAGAGAATGTCAAAGATATGGTGTCAACACCCTAAGGCACCTAACAGACACTTGTCCACCAAAGAAACCCACATGCAACCACTTAAACCATACATGCATGAGATGGTGATAAAACCTACATTGGGTAGCAACCTAATTAGATCCCCAACAAGTGGTTAAGGTCACAATACCTCCTAGATGTCGAAACAAGAGCAAATATCATGACTAGGTCAAAACAAGATCATCACCATCAAAGAGGTCAAAACACAAAAAGACAAGCATATGGGTCAAAACACATAACCCCAAACCTTCATGGTCATAAAAACATAAATCATAGGCAAGTGTTTCAGTCATAACACATCAAAAACAGCCCCTAGGTCACCACCTAGGTCGCTACCATCATCAAGGTACATCAAGATCGAAACAAGGCAACCCTAGAAAACCTTAGTCATCACAAAAGGATGCCACCACTCATCCAAGGCCAAAACAATGTGCCCAATTCTTCATATATCATCTAGATGATGTAAAGGGATGTAAGACACTCTCTAGTAGTGTGAAATTGAACATCAGCCCCCTACTTTGGGTAAATTGCAATTTGCACCAAAATTAGCACACAAAGCACAAACAACATCTGAACAAGCTCAAACTTGAAACTTAAGCTCTCCACAAGCCCTAATTACATATCAAAAGATTAGCGAAAGGTTCTAAGAAAATTAATTATGCAAAAAAAAATAGGGTTACTGCAAAACCCAGGTCAGGGGTCTTACAAGCCATAAACCCCTAATAGGGATTTCGCCACTGAAATCCTCAACAGAAAGAGATGAGTACCATCCCTGCATATGCACCTCAAGCCCTAATATGGTCAACAAAAATAGACATAAAAGAAAAAGTAGGAATATCAAAATGAAATGACTTCATCTGACTTGTCTCAACTTCCGAGTTGACCTCTCCTTCTGGTTAACCCAAAGCGTAAAGCCTAGCCGTCCCACGTCTATAAGAACCCGCCTGTAATGTTTTTCCACGTCCTCATCCTCCACCACTACTAAATTATTATCTCTTTGAGCCCTTTCGGCTCTTCCTTGACTGTGGGGTCACCTCATCACCTATCATTGGACATGCCCACCTTAGACGTACCACCTGCCCACACTTGTGGCAAGTCCTGGTCTCATATTGTGGACTAGGTGGTCCCATTACTAAGACAGATGTTGTACTAGGGGCTCCAACAGGTGGAAAATTGTGGCTTCTGCCCTTACTTGGTGACTACTACGTTGGTGTACTAGACCTCTATTGTGCTGGAGGTGATGAGAACCTAGGTTCCTTAAAGCCACCCGATGACTATTCTTAGTATTGTGTTGGTCTCTTCTTGGCACCATTCTCATGCTTATTAACCACATATCTCTCTATCCTCCTAACAGGCTCCACGAACATGGAAAAATGCTCCCTGTTCTCTAAATCTATTGTTGGCAATGTGAACTCTGCACTCAACCCCTTCTCAAAATGTCAACTCCTCTCCTGATCTGTTGTGGCCATGTGAGGATAAAACATCAATAACTCCATACACTTTTCTTTGTACTCGTTGATCGAATTGGATCCATGTTGGGTCCTCTGAAACTGGTTGATCTACTCATCAAGGTATGTTCGAGGAAGGTATTGATTCACAAACTCTCATTAGAACTCCGCCCAGCTAAAAGAAACACCTATCCTATTCGTCCTCTTCTATGGCCAACCAATGGCCAACACTCCCCTTCAGGAGGTACACAACATGCTTCACTTTGTCAGCATCTGGAATGTTGAGGACTTGAAGGCCTTTTCCAAATTTGTCAACCATAGATCTAGATCTTCTAGATCCATAATACCAATGTATTCCACAACTCCAACTCTCCTTAACCGCTCAAAGGTCTTCCCCAAAACCAGAGATTCGACATTGGGGACTGCTGCTCTCGCTAGTGGAACAGGCATTCTGTCTGCCATGTGTGTAATAGTGGTCATAAACTGTCCAAACATGGACTGAAAAGTGGGATTGGCCACCACTGTAGGGTTTATCTGGGTCATCTCAGGCACCCCCTTCTCAACATCATGTCTCCTAGAACCTCCACCTGGTGCAACAACACCATTTTTAGCAATGTGTTCTTTGTGTTCTCCGGCCATCTTTTCAACTCTTCTTCTTCTTCTTCTTCTGCACAAGTAGAAGTCACTATTAGACATAATGGAGGACACTAAAAAAAACACAAACCCTAGTCCTAGGTCCATGTAGACATAGAGAACCTAAATTTCTGATACCAACCAAACTATGATGCCCCCAAACACACCACAAATGGGATTACTCAAAACCAAGCACGAAATCAACACTAACAAAAAGCAGATTATCGAAAACCACAAGAAATTCTAACCAATTTTGCAAGAGCACCACAAGCTGAAATCTTCACTTATAAGCTGAAATCTTCACTTACATCAAGGTTCTCAAATATTCCTGTCATCAACCTATTACATGCAGAACTTGTTTCATATATATACATGTACATATGCCATACAGCAAAAGGTGCACATGCCAAAAACCTCATTATGATAACACAACTACAAAAACATCAAAAACACCCCCAAGACCTTAGTGTAAAGGGATGACTCTAGGACTCTACATCAAAAGACTAACAACACTTCCAACCTTATCGGCTACAGCTCGGGCTTGTTCTCCACCTCAACTATAGGATCACCACCTCATCATGAATGACAACCTATAAGATTTGGAGAACCCATAGGGTGAGACCAAACATCCCAGTGAGAGATATAACTCTCCCTCAACGTCTATTATTACACAAATATAACAATTAAAGAATAGAAGTAAAGATACAGTTATGATAGAAGATTAAACTAATGATATAATTGAGGTAGTTACTATCATGTAAACAGTTCACGTAATTATAACTGAGAAGTATGACATCCTATCATCATAAAAGTAATTTGAAGAACATGTATTTCTTATACCAACTAATCATTACAAAAGCATGGAAAGGCTTCCACCAATGTTCTCGTATTTGATCCTATACAAATACACGACACGATTGTGTTACATCTCTTATTACGCCCTGAGGAGATGAGGTATACCACTCATACTCTAAATGACTACTGCTAGGTCGAAATCTGTGCCATACAAGGTCAATGGATGAGCCAAAATCCATGACCTCCCCAATACCTCATGGTCAGTACATGAGAACACCGCAGAGACATATCAAGTCTAACTACAAAGCAGCATAGCCAGCCTTGGTATATAGGCACAATGCTAATGAAACTAAGCTATGACCCAAAGTCACACTCCTTCCAGGGTATGGCCCGCAGCCAATCCTATAAAAGTATATACTAAGTCAAATCACTGATATATGACCCTTAGCCACACTCCTACCAGGTTATGGCTTGCAGCCAATCATGTGAATGTGTATACTCAATAGTATATGACTCCAAGATTCAACTAAGGAAGGACTCATTTCACTATCCAACACTAAGACTGACACTAGAATGGATCTATGGAATAGGGCACATACATGATTATGGTTCCAGTTGATAAACTATGCCAATTAGGTGTCTTTTAGCATCAATCAAGTAGCAACATACTACAAAAGAAAGAGCATAGTAAAAAATTAGAAGATTTATAACATTTAGATCATATCTTGCCACATTATCACATTCACCATGGCATACTAAACCCTCAATTCCTCATTGAGAATATCATTTCAAACGTGCCAACAGGCCTCTACCAGTTCATAGGATCCATTCACCTTATCTTTGTATCACATGTGTCTCAACATGCCTCATGAAGGCTATTTCAATTTGTGTCACATCATGCTCATCATAGCATGCACTAGCCATGATATTCAATCACATATCACCTGCAAGGTTAGGGGTTTATAAACATGATAGAGAAAGCATCATAACATAGTAACCAATACAAGAGGGAAGTTGGTACATCATACATTCTCATATTAGGTTTATGAGTTCCATACTATATCCAATTTAGGTTTTTGTATCATACATCATCACCAAACCCTAAGTACATAGTTTCCCACTTTTTTGGTACATATAAAGGTTAATCATCAAGTTTAGAGTCAAGCATTATGTTATCCAAATAATACCATACATTTATCACCATGTATTCGTAGGTATATGTACCAATCATTTATACATGCATAGGTGTTCATCCACACCACCTACAAGTGTAAGATTTACGCCAAAACCATACATACCACCAAGGGTATCAACCAACTTTAGCCATGTGTTATGACCGTAATACATCCTCTTGATATGAGCATAAATAACCAAAATGGTTTCAACCATTACATCTACTAGATTTCGGGTTTTGATCTGAACACAAGAGCTAAAGCATCCATTAGAATGTCTCATCCATCCAAATAGCTAGGGTTATGACCACTCTAAGAACAGAGGTGTAGCGACATGTGTAACCCATGTGTAACAACCATAACACATCACTAGTATAGAACTCAACCCCTTAGAGCATGTTATGACCTCAACAACCCATTAGGTTTAGAGTTAGGTCAAAACACAAAAGCTAAAGAACCAATTTCGACTTATAGCGACCACCCAAGGAACTATGGACATGACCCATCATGATCATACCTATTTAGACCAGCACCAAACACCTACTGGGTTAACCACTTACTTGGAGTTATGAACACTACAAATCCAAGCCAACATGGTCCATAAGAACATGGTTTCAACCACTACAAGGAAAGGGTAGCATCCCACCACATAAGGGGTGCACATGTTACAATGAAGTTGAAACAAGCTAAGGTATCGGCCGCAACACCCAAGGGTAGTGACCCTACATGGGCAAGATCAAAACCAGAACATAACCAAGGTTGAAATAGGAAATAACAAGATTTGAAACAACTAAAAACTCCATGAAATGCCACCATTATCAAGGTGGAAAGCTCCACTCAAAAGATCACCAAAACCCTAAAACTTGCACTATGGAAACTCCATGAAAACATCACATGCAAGGGTGATAAACTACAATCTACACACCTAAAATAGAGCCCCAAATAGCAAGATAGATCAAGGTACACGAGCCTAATGAAATATGATCAAGATCATGGTCTAGAGATAAGGAAAAGCCACCATATTCATAATCACCAAGAAAATAGGTATACAATTAGGATTTCATATTTCTACCCGACCAAACCATGTTTCATTACCAAATTTGTTCTAGAGATCATCATCGTCTACTAGCATGTTAGGAAATGTTTTATAGAGAGAAAATAGTAGCATTCATGAATATGAAAGAGTGCAATAGTAGAGTAGATTTAGTGTTATATAACCCTCCTTAACAAGCTCAACACTAAGGGTCCAATCTCTAAGATTAAGGGCCCATACACACTATCCACGGGTTGAAGATGCTCCTCCAAAGGCTCCTCTCATGGCCACAAAAACATCTCAAAGAAAAGGAGATACCAAGGTCAAGCTAGCCCAAGAAAAGGGAGGAAAGAAACCCCTAGCTAAACTTAAAGGGAGAAGAAGGAAAAAGAGAGAAAGAACTTCCTCCTACTATGGCCTATGACCCTTGTGATGAGGGTTTCTTCCTCAAGAATGACCATCACATCTAATCATGGTCAATGGCCGAGAAAATGGAAGAAGATGGAGTAGTGATTCCAAGAAAAACGTTGTAAAAGAAGAGGAGATACTTACCAAGGTTGAATATGAGCAAAGAGAACCACATGTAAGGGATCCGATCACAAAAGATCCAAGGATCATCCGTACTTTGCTCCACCAAACTCCAAGGTGACCAAAAGAGAAGGAGGAACAAGAATGTCCAAAAGGTTTCACTTGTGTGGATAGAAAAGAGGTTGTATACTTGAGGGAT
Source organism: Alisma plantago-aquatica (assembly GCA_963693085.1). Lineage (NCBI taxonomy): Eukaryota > Viridiplantae > Streptophyta > Magnoliopsida > Alismatales > Alismataceae > Alisma > Alisma plantago-aquatica. The sequence continues at coordinate 971,644,853 of OY856410.1, forward strand.
GAGAGAGAAGGTAAAAGATGAGGTGTCAACACCCTAAGGCACCTAAGGGACACATGACTACTAAAGAAACCCACATGCAGCCACTTAACCCATCATGCACGATATGGTGATAAAACATAAGTTGGGTGTTGACCTACTTAGGTCTCGAGCAAGTGGTTTAGGTCACAGCACCTCCTAGAGGTCGAAACAAGAGAAAACATCATGACTCAGTCAAAACAAAATCATCACCATCAAAGAGGTTGAAACACAAAAAAAACAAGCATACAGGTAAAAACACATGACCAAAACTTTTATGGTCGTGACAACATCAAGCCTAGGCAAGTGTTTCGGTCAAAACACATCCAAAACAAACCCTAGGTTGCTACCTAGGTCTCTACCATCATTAAGGTACATCAAGGTCAAAATAAGGAAACCCTAGAAAACCTTAGTCACCACCAATGATGCCAACACTCATCCAAGGCCCAAACTAAAAGATATAGATGGACTGAATAGAGATTTTTGATATTTTAAAAATAAAAACTCAACCAAATAAGGAGGAGGAGACAAGGAAAGCTCTTTGGTGTAGAGTGGTTCCAACCTTTGAATCAAAGGTTTCCAGTCCACTACCCAATTGTCTCCAATCGGGACTTTAAAAGTGATTAATTTTATTTACCGCTCAAGGATGTTAAAATAAAATACAATCACCTTCCTTGAAGTAGCCTTCACCTAGAAGTAGCCTCAACCTCCTTGAAGCAACCTTCTTTAAAGTAACTACAAGCTCTTGAAGCAACGTTCTCCTCCTTGAAGTAGCTTCACTACCTTGAGATAGACTTCACCTAGAGGTAGCTCCAACCACCCTTGACGTCGCCTTATTGAAGTAATGTCAAGCAAGCTTGGAGAAGCCTTCCCCACAAAGAGGTAGCTCCAATCAAACTCCCTCAAGAAGCCACCACAACTTGGATCAGCCAAGGAGCATAAGTAGCTCAACCTATGAAGGGGATGGGAATAAAGGAAGTACACCAATAGAGTTTTGTGCTTTGACCCTATATCAAGAGTTAGACCTCTCAAAACACTTAGGATGGACGTTTCTTGGATAGTGTCTAAGAGGCTATGGTTATAAGACACGAATTTGGAGCTTGTAGAATAAGATGGAAAGTGTTGCTCAGCTTTGTTGCTCACTAGAATGGATTCTCAAGTGTACCTTAGTGCTTTAGGTGTCCTAAGGCTTGTCTATTTATAGGAATGGTTTGTAAGTGTTTAGGGACATTATAAGGAGTCTCTAGAGTGTTCCTAGTGCATAACTAGCTACTACGTAGAAAGTAGTTGGCTCCCAATGTCTAATTTGTTTGATCTTGAAATAACAACCCAAAACCCTGCTCAGTCAACAAGTTTGTCAACCAGATGTCTCTAGGTTGAAATTTCCTTCAACTGAGCCTGGTTTCAAGGCAAATGTGTACCAACATCTATTTCCAACTCCCAACCACTTGGTCTAATGGTCATAAGCTTTGGACCGAGGTTGGGTCGATCGAATATATTTTCAACTGAAATGCATTTTAGAGCAAAAATATGTAAGGTTTTGAATAGTTCTCAGATGTTCAACCAAGGTGGTTCTCAGTCGACAAATAATTTGACCGAAGGTGTCTCGGTCGACTAATTTCTCGACCGAGTATGTCCCTATTTTAGACATTTGAACCACTTAATAATTGTGTATTATAATGGATGATGATGACTCTAACCGTAGGGGGATCCCAAGTAAGTGTTGTAAGTAGAGGTGTTGTAAGTATATGTGGAAGATCTAATGCTTGTTTACATGATATCTAAGTACTTGTACATTATATATTTGTACAAGTATTTACATTTGAGTAGAAACATGAAAACATAAACAATTAAGCACATTTGATCTTCAATTTTCCACTTAGTAGGATCTCTTTGTTTCCTTTAACCCTGAAATACTCAAGTAGCACCTTAAATCATCAAGTGTGAAATGTTTGTCTTCATCAAAACAAAGGGTATGTGAATGTCCAACTTAGCCAAAATTTTCCCCCTTTTTGAAGATGACAAACATTTCTAACATATAAAAAGTATTTAAATAAGATGAGTTTCATACTTGTGATATACCTGAGATGACTAGATTCTCTTGTTCTTATAAATGTGTGCTAATATTCCTAAAGTGATATGGAACATAATTTCCATCTCTTAAGGAAATATAGAACCAATTAATGTTAAGCCAAGAGATCATGAAACTCATGAAGATATTTTATTTATCCACCTTTGTAATTTCAAAAAGATAACCCTATAATCATTTGAAACTTACTCCCCCTCAATAGAATACTCACGTTTAAAACAAAGATGTGAAAATATCCAATTAAAGCAATAGTTCAAAAACAAATATAGATTTGCAATAATTTTTGTTTTTCATGAACAAGTGAATAGAATTAAGCTCAATTTCATTGATAATAAAGTTGCTACATAAGCCTTACTATTTACGAGATAGGATAACAATATCACTTCAAAGAGCTAAAAATTACATCAACTTCAGGATCCTTCCCAAGAAATGGAGTATCACCATAATACTTGACAAGTGTCTACCAGTCAAGTGCACATGTCTTTACTAGAGCATATGATTCTAGAAATGTAGGTGCCCAATCAAATGTAAAGTGAGAAGCTATTAACTGGAGTTGCATGGGTGAGTATTGGGTATGGGAAAGATCATTTCATTGTGGTGGTGGAACTTGGTTGTATTGGATGCACGGGTTTAAAGGATAGACTCTCCCGGGATATAGTGCATAAGGGTATGTGTTGGGAACATTAGGATATAAGGCTTGCATTCTTTGGTTTAAATAGGTCATGGCATGGTGGTTGTATTATTTGTCTCTCAAGCTTATAAGTATCCCCTTTGAGATAGGAAACATCATCAGAAAGATTTTCTATGGAGTATTGATAACACCAAATTTTGTGATGTCTTTGGCCCTTATTTCCCTGTCAAAACTCGTCTTTTAAATTGTTTTCCTCTCCTTTTTGTCATGTTTTTGAATAAACATGCCTCACTATGCTCTTAACTCAATTTTATCATCTTTTGCAGAGTTTTCCTCATTTTTCGACTATTTTATCAGCAAAAAGACCCGTCTCGGCCCACGAACGTGTTCTACCTGCATCAGCCTTCCTACCAGTCGGCTGACACACTCACTGCCCGACACATGGCAGCACGACACACCTACCACGTGACACGGGGGTGCCGCACAAGGAGGATCTTGCGGGCGATACGCCACTTACCCGATAGGGAGCTATACTCGCCACAACAACTGAAGCGTGTCGTGCGACACAAGCCACCCACCGGCAGACACCACTCGTCACGATGACCGACACACTTACAGCCTGACATCCTTGTGCCGGGCGACACGCATATCGGGTATCCCCGAATTCGCGATGATAGAGATTATGAAGGACACGTGGCATCCGAAGAACCACAACTTCCCCCAACCGCTGCCTATAAATAAAGTAGCTACAGGACTCCGATGGGACGGGTTGGAACCTTTCGAAAGCCAACTTGGGAAAGCATCTGGAGCTAGCATGTCTGCCTTAGAGGTGTACCGGGCGATACTCGATGAGCACTTCCCCGATCCGAGAGGGAAGGATTGGTTCACTTAGGATCGGCCCCGGGCACCGCAGCAGACCGATATCGGCCAACGAGGACACCCGATATGAGTACCCAATACCTTAAGCAAAACTCTGGCCCGACACGATACCAAACCTGATACGCATTAGCAGTCACGGCGTGTCGCCCGAGAGGGTGCCGCTCGACACAACCATATCGGGCATGAGCACCCTGCACGATACGTCTGCCCGTCATGAGCGTGTCGCCCGAGAGGGTGTGCCGCCTGACACGGGCGTATCGGGCAAGGCTCCCACCTGGTATCAGGCTGGAGGGATCTTGAGGATCTGCAACTGCCTGTCGCCCTTCTAAATCAAGAAGGTGATATTTATCTTTAATTATTTCAGTCATTTACTTTCTTTACTTATGCAATGTAACCATACCCTTTTATGCTAATGGAATTAGAAGAGTTTTAATTATCTTCTACTTTATGTTTGCCCCTTTTGTTGGATGATTGTTTTGTTTAGCATCCGAACTCTAGCTTGTACACTTGGATCACGTTTCGACTAGCTACCGAATCGTGTTTTTCCCGTTGCAGCAACCTCGAGAGAGGTGTTGTGGCTCTAGTGTTTGATCTGATACGGGAGTACGAGAGTGCCCAGGATCAGAGTTGCTTTAGTGACCTTTCCACTCTAACTTAAGACCAGCAACCTTGAGAGAGGTGTTGATGATTAGTTAGAGGTACCCGCTTTAAGAGAAGGGGTATTGGATGTTTCTGCTGTCGCTTGTTTTGCCGAAGCTTTCTCCTTCGTTCCTTACTAAAGAAATAGTATTATCCTCTCTGTTTTCATTGCGTGAAAACCCTAAAAACTGATAAACCTTTAAAACCTAAATTTTCCTCATAGCTCCAGTTGGAGATAGTTTTCTTTTATTTTATTGATCTTAGCCTGTTGTTCCCTTGGGGAACTTTATCATCTCCTTACCCATACCGGAGTGTAACGTGTCAATTATGTGTTCCCAACACTACCACCCTTGTCCCTGTGTTCGACCCCGTATATCTACTTCGACCACATAATAAAGTTGTGGGGGCCTAGAAGGTTTCGGGTTATAAATTTAAAAGTCTGACTACTTCAAATCCGCTCCCTTTTCAGACGTGCGATTTAGGCTGGTCAACTTTTTGGCGCCGTTGCCGGGGACAAGGCAAAATGGTACTGTTGATTAACTCGAATCCACTAACTACACTCCAGTGCCTCAAGCTTAGAAATGAGCTTGACAACACTCTCATTTTCTTTTTATTTTATTTTAATTTTACCTGAAATGAGTAATTTGTATTATTAATACAGATTTTCTAACTTGATTTTACGTGATATTTAGGTACTCAGAAGGGAGGCGTTCTTCTCAATTGAGAACCGACATCACCAGACATGCCGCCTCGCATTGAACCACCTCTTTCAGATGATGAGCGACACGCGAGAGCTAGACCTCACTCGCCTCTGCCTGAAGACAATGACCATTATGACAAAAATCATCAACATGAAGATCCTGAAACAGAGCAATTCGAGGATGACCATCGTCGGGAAAGACATCGTCATCACCGCAAGTGCAGAAGGAATCAAAATAATCAAGATCAGAACCAGGGAGACAGTGACAGTGACGATTCCAATGAAGAAGAAAAGACTCTCAGGGAGTTAGCTGCCACCAAGGCTAATAATTCAAGATGTCTGGTTGTCATCTCGAGGTTCAACGCAACCAACTTTGAGCTAAAACCATCCGTCATCTCTAAGATCCAGAACAAGAACTTCAGAGGGAATTCAAAGAATGATAATCCTTATCACCATTTGGATGCTTTTAAAAACATCTGTGACACCATCAAAATGCGGGGAGTCCCACAGGAGGTGATTTATTGCAAGGGTTTTATCTTATCTTTAGAAGATAAGGCTCTATCCTGGTACCTCGGGTTGCCACACCAAGCTCGTAACGGATGGAGTGCACTGGAAGATGCCTTTGTAAACAAGTTTTATCCTACAGAGAAAACTATCCGGAATAGACAGAGGATCACGTCTTTCATGCAAAAGCCGAATGAGAATCTACACGATGCTTGGGAACGGTATCAAGAATACCAGAGGGACTGCCCTCATCACAACTATAAGAAGGGTTTCTTGATAACTACCTTCTACAACGGTCTAACCCCTGAGGAAGGGTTTCACTGAATGCAGCAGCAGTCAGTGACTTTCTGGGGAAGAAGCCTAACAGATCCAAAAAGATCATTGAGAACATGGCCGAGTTGCAAGCCGGCATGGACTACGACAGATCAGATAGAGGACATGCTAAGAAGGCTAATGAAGGACCTTCAGTCGAATCCAAGGCTCTGGAAACTATCACCTCTTAGATCCATAGGATAGCCACTGATGTCAAACAGCTAAAAGAATCAAGTGGAAAGGGGAAGAAACAAGTTGAAAAGGTCATGAAATGTGTCACATGCGGAGAAGGTGGACACGGGGTAGATAACTGTATCTACACCCGACCTGACAAGTCAACTGAAAGTGAATCCGAGGCTGAGGAGGCTGAGAACGTCTCTTTTGTTAATTTCAAAAGGCCAGATCATCCTGGTTTTAATTATGGCAACAAATATGCGACCGAAAACTCGCATCAGCTGCATAACCCCACCAAACAACCCCAAGGTTTTGAGAAAAGAGGGGGGCAAAGTCAGTTCCCCAGAACCACTTCTTTCCAGTCAAACAATGCAAATTTCCAAGGACAAGGAAAGTACCAAGGTCGCCAAGCGGCAAACACTAGTCAAAGTCAAAGTCAAGCCAAGGATCAAGGTCAAGACAAGGTTTCAAACCAACCATACTTGGTTGGCTAGTTGTTTGATTTTGTAAAAAGACAAGATACCATCAATAACCAGCAGGCGCAGAGCGCGCTTTCAAATTCAGGAGTTCTGAACACAATGCAGGTCCAGATGGCGGACATGCAGATACACCAATGCCATATCGATCAGCAGTTGGCCCAGATGGCTGAATTGATAGAGAATCCCTCGGGTAATATACCCTCCAACACCGAATCTGCCAAAATCGAAGTGCTGAGATCAGGTAGGATAGTAGAACATCATGAAGAAGCCAGACCAGAGGAACCTGTATCGAGGACTGCGGCTGATAATCCCACAGAAGAAGACAATCAACAAGCTCATGACAGGGAACCTGAACCAAGATCCTTTGAAGAACTGTCTGGTAAGAGAAGCGCTTACTCTCTCAAGTTGCCTTTTCCTTACAAGCTGATAAAGGCCCACCTTAAGAAGTGCCACGAGAAGTTCATGGAATCAGTAAAGAAACTTCATCTCGAAGTACCTATTTTGGACGCTTTAGAAGAGATGCCGACGTATGCTAAGTTTTTCAAAGATTTGATTACCAAGAAGAGAAGAGGAGGAAGAATCGAAACTATGCATCTAGCAAGTATGTCCTCTACTTTTGTCAAACCAAATTTTCCCAACATAAAGAAAGATCCAAGGGCTTTCACCATTTCTTTCTCCATTGGAGATAATGTCGAACGAAAAGGTCTTGCCGATTTAGAGTCTAGCATCAGCCTTATACCCCTAAGCTTCGTGCAGCGATTAGGTTTGACTGATATGGTCAAAACCAATATGAGAATTGAATTAGCAGATCATACCTTTAAAAGGCTTGTTGGCATTGTCGAAGATGTACCTATCCGAGTAGGAAGTTTCTTCATTCCTTGTGATATCGTTGTCATTGATACTGTGGAGGACCCAGGTTGTCCTATCATCTTTGGACGTCCTTTCTTGGCTACAGGAAGGTCGTTGATCGATGGTGCTGAGGGAATAATCACTCTGAGGGTCAGAAATGACCACTTAGACTTCAAGGTAAAGGATGCGATGAAAGGACCATCCCTGTTAGAGTCTACTTGCTTTGCGGAAAGCTACAACCAGTTCTGCAAAGAGGTAGAAGAGGATATCCTAATGGTAGACCCTCTTGTAAGAGTGATAAGAAATCAAGATTCAGACTCTGAAAATCCAGAAGTTGTGGAGTTTCTCAGCTATCTTAACCAATCTGATGAAGACCTGAGCAACGAGGAAGAGGTAGTGGAAACAGTTAAGTTTGCCTCTCTTGAGTAGGCGCCGGAGGAAAAGTCACCCAAGGCTAAGCCTGAGTTGAAGCAGTTACCAGAAGGGTTGAAATATGAATTCCTAGATCAAGAGGAGAGGAATCTTGTCATCGTCAATGCCCATCTTACGAAAGATTAGTTGGACAGACTTCTTGGGGAGTTAAGACTCCATAGGCAGGCTATTGGATACTCAGTAGAGGATATCAAAGACCTTAGCCCTACATTGTAAATGCATCACATCAATTTGGAGGAATCTGCCAAACCTCTGGCTCAGCCCCAGAGAAAATTGAATCAGATGCTGAAAGAAGTCGTGAAGAAAGAAGTAATCAAATTGAGGATGTTGGGATCATTTACCCGATTAGTGACAGTAACAGGGTGAGCCTGATCCATGTAGTACCCAAGAAGGGTGGTATAACAGTAGTAAAGGGAGATAAAGGCGATGAAGTGGCGGTTCGGACCGTCACGGGATGGAGGATGTGCATTGACTACCGGAAACTGAACCAAGCCACTAAAAAGATCATTATCCGCTTCCTTTCATTGATCAAGTTCTTGAAAGATTAGCGCATCATGACTATTTCTGTTTCTTGGATGGTTTTTTAGGGTTTTATCAAGTCCCCATCCTGCCAGATGACCAAGAGAAAACAACTTTTACCTATGTCTATGGCACCTACGCCTTCAGGAGGATGCCTTTCGGCCTGTGCAATGCTCCCGCAACGTTTCAACGCTGCATGATATCAATGTTCTCAGATTTTCTGGAGGATATCGTGGAAGTTTTCATGGACGACTTTTTTGTCTATGGAAAAGACTTTGATGCCTGCCTGAAAAACCTCTCTTTGGTTTTGCAACGATGCAAGGAAAAGAGTTTGGTTTTGAACTGGGAGAAGTGCCATTTTATGGTACAAGAAGGCATTGTTCTAGGACATAAAGTTTTGAGGCGTGGCATCGAGGTAGACGTTAGCAAAGTTGAAGCCATATCCAAGCTTCCTCCACCAAAGTCTATGACGGGAGTGAGGAGCTTCCTCGGGCACATCGGCTACTACCGAAGATTTATAGAAGACTTCTCAAAGATTTCGAAACCGTTGTCCAACCTTCTCGTAAAAGATGTTGAATTCAATTTCTCTGACGATTGTCTAATCACTTTTCAGGCTTTAAAGGATGCTCTTGTCTCACCACCTATTCGCCAAGCTCCAGACTGGGAGTTACCTTTCGAGCTTATGTGTGACACCAGTGACTATGCAGTAGGAGCGGTCCTGGGGCAGAAAAGGACAAAAAACACCATGTAATCTGCTACGCTAGTTGTACCCTGGATGAAGCTCAGGTAAATTATACAACTACAGATAAAGAGATGCTCGCTATAGTCTTTGCTTTCGATAAGTTTAGATCTTACCTCATCGGAGCAAAGGTTAAAGTCTACACAGATCATGGGGCTATAAGATATCTCATGCAGAAGAAAGATACAAAGCCCAAGCTACTAAGGTGGGCCTTGTTACTACAAGAGTTCGACCATGAGATAGTCGATAGGAAGGGTGCAGAGAATGTCATCGCAGACCACTTATCAAGGATTGTGGTGGAAAAGCAGAAGGAACCACCTATTAATGACAATTATGCTGACAAAGCTTTGATGATGATTGAAACCAAGGAAGAGAGTTTACCTTGGTTTGCAGATATCTATAATTATCTTGCATGTAGAGAACTACCCCCTGACATAACCTATAATCAAAAGAAGAAGCTCTTCGTGGATGTGAAGAACTACTACTGGGAAGATCCTCTCCTCTTCAGAAGATGCGCAGATAACCTGTACCGAAGATGTATTCCTGAAGAAGAGATCCCGGACATTCTGAAAGTGTGTCACGCCTCTCCTTATGGAGGACACCTGGGTAGAAAAAGGACCACTTCCAAGGTACTGCAATCAGGTTTTTACTGGCCCTCTTTGTTCAAGGACGCTGCAAAGTATGTAAAAGTCTGTAAAGAGTGTCAACTGATGGGAAACATTGGACGAAGAAACGAGATGCTCATGGCAAATTGGGTTAAAGTGGAGATCTTTGATGTATGGGGGATTGACTACATGGGACCGTTTCCCCCATCAAAAGGATACCAATACATTCTAGTGGCAGTGGATTATGTATCCAAATGGGTAGAAGCTATTACAACTCAAACGTGCGACTCTAAGTCAGTGATCAAGTTGTTCGAAAAGACAATTTTCCCTCGTTTTGGAGTACCTCATACTATAATAAGTGACGGTGGATCGCATTTCGGAGAAAGATAGTTTGAAGTGCTCCTGCAAAAGTATGGAGTTAAACACAAGGTCGCTACACCCTACCACCCACAAACTTCCGGGCAGGTAGAGGTTTCGAATAGATAGATCAAGCAGATTCTAGAGAAGACTGTCAACCGCATGAGGAAAGATTGGTCAATGAAGCTTGACGACGCACTTTGGGCCTACAGAACTGCCTATAAAGCACCCATTGGAACCACTCCTTACAAGTTGATCTATGGGAAATCCTGTCATCTACCCCTTGAGCTAGAACACAAGGCCCTTTGGGCGATTAAGTTCTTGAATATGGACCTGGAGAAGGCGGGAGAGAGAGATATCTACAGTTGCAAGAAATCGAAGAATTAAGAATGCATGCTTACGAGAACGCAAAATCTATAAACAAAGGACAAAGGTGTGGCATGATGCCCACCTGAGGAGGAAGGATATAAGTGAAGGTGACAAAGTTTTATTATTTAAATCTTCCATTCGTCTTTTTCCAGGTAAACTGCAAACAAGGTGGTCCGGACCTTTCACCGTATCAAATATATACCCGTCCGAAATGATGGAGCTATATGATAAATATGATCCATCCAAGGTTTTTCAAGTGAACAGGCACAGGGTGAAAAGGTTCTATGAAGACAAAGAGTTCATAAGAAGGATAAAAATCAATTTGCAAGATATGGAAACTGCTGAAGGTGAAAAGTGAAGGACCTGGAGCTGTCGAGCTGGCGACGCAAACTACAGTGCTCCTCGGGAGGCAGCTTGAGCTTTTACTTTTCCTAGAATAGGATGTTATTTACTTTCTTGCAAGAAAAACACTATGAACATTTGGATTGTAACAAGGCCTGAGTCAGTGCATGCGTCACGTGCGCTGACTCTTCCATTTTATGAGCCACTGCTCTATTTTATGAGCATTGATGAGTAATACTATCTGAGGCCTGGAACTTAACCTTAGGCCAATGATGTTTTACCCATCAATCGCTTTTTCCTCCACTTTGTTTTTGGTTTTTCATTTAGAATTTTGTCCTAAAGTTTTTGTATCGGGCAAGTATACCCCTTTTTTCTGATCGCATCGGGCAAAAACTTAGTCGGCACACAGAACGCGCTCGTATCGGGCAACGACATATCGCTCTTCGCATCAGGCCATGACCTGTGTCAGATGACACGCCCGGGCGGCGCGCACCCGTGTCAGGCAACATGAGTAATTACCCTTGATTAGACGGATGGGACTGCTAGTCTCGGGAATGACTTGTCTCAATGGCCGACACGCATCTCAGATTTACCCATTTTACCCCCGGCTGGGATTGCTATATATAGTATGGATGATTAACTATGTCGGGCTACTACTTTTACTTTTCCAACTACCTGTATCGTGTAGTAGTTTCTCCCTTTTGCTCTTTTGTCGTCCAGCTAACTTTTGCTCTCATGTCGCGTAAGATAGCTTCAGATAGCGAAGGTATAGCCCGACAGTCGTATCGGTTGGCTTGCCCAACACGACCCCCATATCGCGCACAACATATCGGGCAGAAGACTTTAGTTGATTTCATGTATCGTCTGACACTTGTATCGCGCGACACGTCTTTAACGCACGCTTGCCCGACACCATGTATCAGGCAATGACAGTGTCGCCCATCTTGGTGTCGCCTCACTTGTTCTTGTTGTCGGGTGACACATTTCTTTATCAGGAAGACCCTATCGGGCATTTCATTTTACATGACCGTATCACCCGACACAGCGTATCGGGCAACGGATATGACACACAACATTTCTTCGTATCGTCCAGTTTTGTATCGACTATCGTGCTCTTCTGATGGATGACACCCGTATCTCATGTCGGGCATGAGCCTACAGTGATTTTTTAGAAAGCTTCATATCGCCCAACACAGGCGTATCGGGCTAGCTTCATATCGTTCAGTTTTGAAGCCCGATACAGTGGAGTCAGGTAGCTTTTGTATCGGACCGAATTTTTTTTATAGTGCAATCAGTTTTTCTCTTAATCGCCGGTATCAAATTTAAGTTTTTCCTACCTAATATCGGAACATTTAAATGATCAATGAACTTGTTTAATGATAATAGAGATGGCCCGTACAAAGCAAACCATCGTTCAAGTTGACGAACACGGCAGGAGAATCAACACCGAGGCCACAACCGAAGGCACGGCAGTCGGGCAGAAACGCCCAAATCTCGAGGCAGCTGGGCCATCGACCGTTGAGAAGAGGGAAAGAACGGACGAAGTAACGGCTCCAACAACAGCATCAGAGTCTTTGAATTACACACCAGGAAGGTTCATGCCTAGAAATAGTGAGCATGGACGTCGGTACTCAAAGTTGGCAATGAAACTTTACAGGTCGAGCAAGTTCTGCCACCAGTCGTCCTTCCTTCAGCTAGGCATCTTCGATAGGCTCGAGAATGTTCTGGCTGCAGTGGGGCTGTGGAAGATCTGCTTCAGCCACTCTTCCTCTTACACTGAACTCACTAGAGAGTTCATGTCATCTCTCCGCCGGGTGTAGAATGGACCTGAAGAAGTCAAAGAATACGGCAGAGCAGATAGACTGCAGGGGCGGCTTTACAACTCAGAGCACGTCATCTTCGAAAAGCTACTCAATGAGATCTTCTCCTCCAGCATGGAGAAGAAGGAATAGCTTAATAACGGTGTGAGGATCACCGAAGGAGATGGGTTCAACCCCGTGGAGCTCTGGAGGAAGCTGACCGACAAATCCTCATTCAAGCTGGGAAGCAAGGTGGCGATGGTGTACTCCTACTTCTGGAGGATAGTGCACAAGCTAGTAGCATGCCTACTCTTCAGCAAAAACAAGTCCAGTAATGTCTACACTGAAGAACTCCATCTCATGTGGAACGTGATGGAGGGTAGGGTGATCAACCTGGGGTGCTTTTTGCTGAATAGGCTACACCCAATAAAGGATGCCACCAAGGAGTACTGTATGGGTGGCATCGTCAATCTAATCGTGATTGGGTTAGGATACCCACGGGAGCTGTGCAGTCTCTCAAGGATAAGGGGTGACGAGAAGATCGACCTCAAGTTCCTCATGAGAGTCTGCATCATCAAGAAGGAGGGGCAAAACTACTTCTACAAGTTCGCAAGGACAAGCACCCTCCTTCCGCTTCCCAACTGTGCCAGCTACGACGCAGATAAGCTGGTCTTCACCAGCACAGAAATCGAAGCGGTGGCAGTTGAAGCCGCTTATGCCGCCACCACCAATATTCAAGAGAGGGAGGCTGCGAGAGGAGAATCAATCCCTCTCGAACCAAGGCAGGACAAAACTTCAACGACCTTTGCCGAGCCAGCCACCACTCCAGAGCCAATGATGACAACAGTTGATAGAACTATCTTCGCTCCTTCTATACCAGCCACAATCACGACAACACCTGTCGTGGCTAAAGAAGAACCGGCGATCGTTGAGGTGTCCAAGACAACCAGGGGAAAGACAACAACGCCAACCCCGACGGGAGCTACCGCAGAAGAGAGAGCCACAGCCCCCGAAGTTTCTTTGGTGCCTTTAGAGGCAGAACAAGAAGCACAGCCGGACGCCGGTAATGGAGTTTTCACTGAGATCCTAGAGACGGAACTCGGAGCTGCACAAATTACACCAACACCGCCGTCGGTGTCTCCCGTTGCAGCTGCTGAGGAGGTCGCTGACAGTAGAGAAGTGGAGCAGCATCTACCCACATTGCGGCCTTCTCCACCTCAACAAGAGGGCGAGGCAGGCACGACCACAAAAGTGTTGACACCTCACCCTGAAGCATCCACCTCACGAATAGTGCAGATCAAAACTACCCTGAGTGAGGTGACACACTCGTCGGGTAGATCTTCGCAAGGGAGGAGTGTCGTGAGGACACGAGGGAGATCTGCAGGAGCCCCTCTGTCGCTCGGACAAATGCTGGGAAATGAACTCGATAATTTGCGGGAGGTCACGGAAAGCCATTCTGCTAATTTTTCTTCACTCACTCGCAAGTTTTCCATTTTCCAGCAGAGGTTGAACAGCCAGGAGCGGGAACTCCTGACTCTAGTTGGCCTTCCCGGCCAACTAGAGGCACTCAACACCACGCTTCAGTAGGCCCTCTGACACCTTGACGAGATCGAGGGGAGGCTAAATAGGGAGGACGACCATCTGCGCCCAAGGCAGCCGAGAAGGTCTTTGTCGCCTCCTGGATCAGGCTCTCAACCCTCCTCGCCAGTAGTCTCGTCAGGATCATCATCCTCTTTCTCCTCCAGCGGGCCATCCCCAATGCCTGAGTAAGGGACGCCACAAATATCGGCCAACGGAGCTCCAGCAAGATAGGTGAGCTCCTGCGGTCTGGAAGAAGTAGCTCCCTCTATCCCCCTAGACGAAGCTGAAGATGACAACGAAGACATCAGCATCAGGGAGGACTCTTCTGATGAATCAGAGGGAGAAGGGGGGGACATATGCACCTCCAACGAAAGACACCCCCCAGAGGAAGACGCCCGACGGCAGATGAGTTCTCTGTAACGTCAGAGCTACCTTCCTTCGAGATGGCCGACTTCGACAGAAGGGTCATCGGCTACCTGCCGATCAGGGACTAGAAGCTGCTGAGTAAGGTCCTGAGATCATAGGCAGATGAAGAAGACATCGTCTGGGGCGACAACTACTTCTCCGTATGACGGGGAGCACTCAGAAGCATATTTCGCTCTCCAGCCGTCGTCGGCAAGAAGCTGTTCAGGGTCCTAGAAGGTGCAATAGTAGAGAATATCAGCACCGGGATAGGTCGGAGAACAATATACAATGCCACCCTGACCTTAGCAAGAAGATTGATGATGGGAGTGCCAGACTCCATTGCGGTGGCCAACATGCTGCAACACATCAAAAAGCACAACACGAACATCGTGTTGGCCCCGTACAAACACCGCAACATGTGGTTTCTCTGTGTGGCAGACCTCTGGAACCAGGATGTCCAGTTGCTCAGCTGTTGCAACAAGGTGGTGCCAAGCTCCAGGCTTATCTTCAATCGCCCAGAGGACAAGCATCTCAGGCTTCTACCGTTGCGTCTTCTATGAGCCATCAAGCAAGGAGTCCAATGTCACAGCAACATTTGGAACTTCTTCTCTATCGGAGACTTTCCAGTCCAAGTAGAAGAGGGAAGCGGAAACAGCGCCTTCATCATCTTACGCGCCATGGAGTTGCTCAACATATTCGGATACATAAGGCATCTATAGGGCCAAAACTTCTATCAGCTCAGAAGCACATATGCACTGCTGCTGATCAAAGACAGGCGCTATTTCCAAGACGCAGGGGTACCAGAGAAGCTGCTAGACAGCGACCTAGAAGGCGAATCTTCACAGCCCAGCAGCACTCCAGAGAAAGAAGCTGAGATAGAAACATACATCTACGGGGCAGGCAAGTAGTTAGAAATTCTGCGGGAAATGCATGGAATCGAAGATGTCGCTTCGCCTGAAACTTCAGAAGAATTGATCAACAATTTCGACCGCTTCTCATGCTCTACACTCACACAGGAGCAGGTCAATGAAATTCTTCTAAAGTTAGCAGATTCTACCCCGGCAGATGTTATCTACGAGGCAGGTAGTGTCATAGTCCCGGTTGATGACTTAAGGGACATGGTAAAAGATGTAGGATGTTTGGCAATATCTGTGGCGGTTGCCTACATCCAGACACTACAGACGAAGTTTGAACACGCATACATTGCTCATCCAATGCTATTCAATGACATCTACCTCGCCGATGAGTCAGGAGCAAAGCAATCTTTTTTGGCAGAGTTGCAGCACAGGGTCCCACACACAATCTTCCTGCCCATCTTGCATTACAACCACTGGACGCTCCTGATGATGTACACTCGCCAACGAGCAGGAATCTTCTACAACAGCTCGGACAGCAACAAAGACCATCCAGTGCATTGTACATCAACAGCGTTGACCTCCCTCGAGCGCTTAGTACGAAAATACTACGAGGAGGTGGCTGCGCTGATACAACCATTCCTGAAGATAGTAGCGAGCAAATGGCACGAGCTCCAGTTCTGCCACCGCAGTCCACAACAAATTCCTTTATCCAACGACTACGGCATCTTCGTGCTGGAATGGATATCAAATAAAGAGACGCCTGACCAGCTCCACCAAATCGACTACCACAGCAAATGAGGAGAATATGTGTGGGAGCTTCTATCTGGCACAGGCGCGCTCACCAGCTAACCCTCACTGGGTTAACATTACCCTACTGTATCTACTTCACAACTCCGGGACAGAGTGTGGAGTAAGTTTGGGGTGGGGGTACCATGTACCAGTGAGGGAGGTAAAAAAAAATCTTCAAACTCCACCATTTTTTATTCTTTTTGTTCTTTTTCTATAACATGTGTACATATACATATACATGCGTCATACAAAATACAAAAATTTTGCTTATTTTGTTTCCACATATATGTACAAAGACACTATATAGTAAAAACCTGATACGACTTCTTGCCAGTTTGTTTTCTATGTGTCCAAGGAGATGCAGGTTTTGTTATGTCTCTCTAATAATGCAGCCTCAAACAACATAAGACTATGACTTTCCATGCCAAAAATTTCAAAAAATAATCTCGCAGCAGCTAAGAGACGTGTATGCAGAAGGAAAAAGCTGCCCAAACAGCAAAAATTCCTCTTGTTTTACCTTACCCGACAAAATCCCAAAAAGAGAGAATAGCCTTATGAGAGTGAATAAAAGCATTAGAGTTGTGCCAAATAGAAAGAAAGAAAGAAAATATATATACACACTTGTTTTCCAAAAGTACCCATCTTTAGGCATGGTAGATCCGGGGCAGTGGTACGTAGGATGTGAAATCGCTGCTCTAAAGCCAACTGGTTTGGACTATAGGGACCACTTGCCCGCTAACGGACCCGTACCTGGATGGACTGATGGGAACAAGAAAAACCCAAAAAGCCTTAAGCCAACCCAAACACACAACTTTCTGATCCCAAAAGCTGTTTGGTGTGAAAGCTAACTTCGAAATCATGCACCCAAGTCTCGCCGAAGCTGTGGAGAAAAATTTTGCTTAAATAAGGTAGGAGAGGTAAAGTATGTTGTTCGTGGTTAGGCCGTATTCTCTGTAAGACATCTCAATGCTCGCTCAAACCCATGGTCTGAAAACTATACCGGTTAAGAAGAAGCGTCACAAAACAAAGTTTCAAAAGATTGATTGAGGACAATCAAAATGCTAAGTTTGGGGGAGTTGATAACACCAAATTTTGTGATGTTTTTGGCCCTTATTTCCCTGTCAAAACTCCTCTTTTAAACTGTTTTCCTCTCCTTTTTGTCATGTTTTTGAATAAATAGGCCTTGCTATGCTCTTAACTCAATTTTATCATCTTTTGCAGAGTTTTCCTCATTTTTTGACTCTTTTATCAGCAAAAAGACCCATCCCGGCCCACGAACGTGTTCTACCTGCATCGCCCTTCCTACCAGTTGGCCGACACACTCACTGCCCGACACATGGCAGCACGACATGCCTACCGCGCGACACGGGGATGCCGTGCAAGGAGGATCTGGCGGGCGATACGCCACTTACCCGACAGGGAGCTGTACTCGCCATGACAACTGAAGCGTGTCGTGCAACACAAGCCACCCACCGGCAGGCGCCACTCATCACGATGACCGACACACTTACAGCCCAACATCCTTGTGCTGGGGAACACGCATATCGGGCATCCCCGAATCCACGATGATAGAGCTGATGAAGGACACATGGCGTCTGGAGAACCACAACTTCCCCCAACCGCTGCCTATAAATAGCAGCTACACCACTCCGATGGGACGTGTCGGAACCTTTCGAAAGCCAACTTGGGAAAGCATCTGGAGCTAGCGTGTCTGCCTCAGAGGTGTACCAGGCGATACTAGGTGGGCACTTCCCCAACCCGAGAGGGAGGGAATGGTTCACTTAGGATCGGCCTCGGGCACCACAGCAGACCGATATTGGCCAACAAGGACACTCGATATGAGTACCTGATACCTTAAGCAAAACTCTGGCCCAACACGATACCAATGCCGATATGCATTACCAGTCATGGCGTGTCGCCTGAGAGGGTGCCGCCCGACACAACCGTATCGGGCATGAGCGCCTTGCACGATATGTCCACCCGTCATGAGCGTGTCGCCCGAGAGGGTGTGGCGCCCGACACGGGCGTATCGGGCAAGGCTCCCGCCTGGTATCGGGCTGGAGGGATCTTGAGGATCTGCAACTGCATGTCGCCCTTCTAAATCAAGAAGGCGGTATTTATCTTTACTTATTTCAGTCATTTACTTTCTTTAATTATGCAATGGAACCAGACCCTTTTATGCTAATGGAATTAGAAGAGTTTTAATTGCTTTATGTTTGGTCCCTTTTGTTGGATGATTGTTTTGTTTAGCATCTGAACTCTAGCTTGTACGCTTGGATCACGTTTCGACTAGCTACCGAATCGTGTTTTTCCCGTTGCAGCAACCTCGAGAGAGGTGTTGTGGCTCTAGTGTTTGGTCTGATACGGGAGTACGAGAGTCCCCAGGATCGGAGTTGCTTTAGTGACCTTCCCACTCTAACATAAGACTAGCAACCTTGAGAGAGGTGTTAATGCTTAGTTAGAGGTACCCACTTCGAGAGAAGGGGTACTGGATGTTTCTGTTGCCACTTGTTTTGCCGAATATTTCTCCTTCATTCCTTACTAAAG
Organism: Alisma plantago-aquatica; assembly: GCA_963693085.1. Taxonomy (NCBI): domain Eukaryota; kingdom Viridiplantae; phylum Streptophyta; class Magnoliopsida; order Alismatales; family Alismataceae; genus Alisma; species Alisma plantago-aquatica. Next base: position 971,663,465 of record OY856410.1, read on the forward strand.
CAATAGTATTATCCTCTCTATTTTCGTTGCGCGAAAACCCTTAAAATTGATAAACCTTTAAAACATTAATTTTCCTCGTAGCTCCAGTTGGAGATAGTTTTCTTTTATTTTATCGATCTTAGCCTGTTGTTCCCTTGGGGAACTTTATCATCTCCTTACCCATACCGGAGTGTAATGTGTCGATTCCACATTCCCAACACTACCACCCTTGTCCCTGTGTTCGACCTCGTATATCTACTTCGACCCCGTAATAAAGTTGCGGGGGCCTAGAATGTTTCGGGTTATAAATTTAAAAGTCTGACTACTTCAAATCCGCTCCCTTTTTGGATGCACGATTTAGGTCGGTCCAGTATCTAGGAGGAGTAGGAGGTGGAGGATTGTCTTCAGTGGATGTATCCCCTTAGGTCCTAGATCATTTGGTCCTAAAGTCAATTCCCATTTTATCAATAGTGTTTTAGGTAATTCTTTAGGACGTCCATCACATTTGTATCCTAAGTCCTGTAATTTTTTGCCAAGAGAATGTTGGATCATTTGGAAAGCAAAATCAGCATAGGGTGGATTTCTAGAAAAATCAAACATATTGTATAGGATGATGTGAATGAAGTTCACAGGAATACTTTCAAGAATAGCACAGATAAGGCACATCCTAAATTGTGGAATTTCAGTTTTATTGGCTCTAGGATAAATGTAATGGGAAATAATTAGATTTACTATCCTACCTTCAGGGGTTAAGGAGGTAGCATAATAAGTTCCCCTATGTTAATGTAATGAGGTGTTGGGAAGAAAGATAACCTTTTTGATATCACTAAGGCTAATGATTTCTTCTTCGATGGAGAATTTTGAGATGGGATTTTTGGTGGTTAGGTCTAGAAATTATCCATATTCTTCCTCGTCTATATCTAGCATTTTAAGGATGACATTTATAGAAAAATAGAGGGATAACCCATCAACCATGTAGGTGAAAGAAAATGATTCATTGGAGTCCCTAGTAAGGCTAGAATAGAATTAATTAATTAATGGCTTGGGTGGACCAGAAATAAAAGGATGGCATAAGACACTCTATCAATTTTTTCACCTTGAAAAGTTTGGAGAGATTGAGAAGAGTGATAAAGTCATTGAGGTCCGTCAGTGGTCGAGGAAGATGAATCTTTGAGGTAAGCATCAAGTAGCGTTCCCCAACAACAACATCACTGAAGGGGATATCATTGATGATGCTCAAGGGTGGAGTAAGCGTATGTCCCTTCCTTGTTGCAACTTGCTTCTTCCCAGCACGAGCTGAAGAGGAAGCCATCTTAATCAAAGAGTGGTGGAAGAAGAGGTAGATATGATAGGGGATGAATACTGCTCGAGAATAGCTCTAAGAAACACTAAAGGGGTGATGGAGAAGAGAGCACTTGAGTTTCGAATATAATGGGTGGATGTGGGTGCTATTTATAGCAAAATAGAACCTTACTTGATCGACAAATGTGTCAATCGAGACCCCAACAGTTCTCTTCCAATGAGTCCTAGTAAAGACTAGTCGGTCGATGTTGGAATTTGAAATTTTGGTCGCAACAATTGAGGACTCGGTCGAGAATATTTTTGATCGAGGGTCCTATTGTGTAGAAAATTTTGGTCCACAAGGTATCAAGAATAATCTCAACTAAGATTTGCATAGTCGGCCGAGGGTCCCACTGAGTGAAACTCGGTTAAAATTTTATCAACCGAGGACTTTCTCAGTCCACTATCTTGTCGACCGAATATGATATTGTGAGCAATTTTGCATAATTGAACAGATCTTGTTTAAATGCTTTTTCATGATTAGAAAATATTATGGATAAATAAAGGAATATTTCTAAAATTATATGCACTAAAAATCACGTGAATTTTAAATAAAAAAATTATCAAGAATTTAAACCACATATATCAAAGAAAACATCTTCTAGGGGAGTAATGAGTAACCTCTTTCTGATATATTGAAATGATTTTAAAGGAAGAGGTTTGGTATAAATATCAACCAATTTCTCTATTGTGTCAACATGATGAAGAGATATGTTATTCTTAGAATGATCTATTAAGAAATGATTTCTAATACCAATATTTTGGGCACGACTATGTAAAACAACATTATGAGCCAAGTTTATAGCACTAGTATTATCACAAAAAAATTAGCGTAGAAGAAAATACAAATCCATAATCATTCAAAACTTGTTGCATATAGAGAACTTGAGCACAACATGAGACACGTTCAGTGGTATATAGGGCAACTGTATTTTGTTTCTTACTAAACCAAGATACTAAGGCTCATCCTAGTAAGAAACAACCACCACTTTTGCTCTTTCAATCAATTTGGAAACCAGCATGATCAGCATTAGTGTAAGCTTTTAAATCCAATGATCGACCTTTAGGATACCACGAACCATAGTCAATAGTGTTGACAAGATATCTTAAAAGTTTTTTGACAGATTTAAAATGAGAATGCATTTGTTTTGATTGAAATCTAGCCCAAAGTCCACCGGCAAACATGATATCCGGTCTAGAAGTAGTCAAATATAGCAAGCTACCGATCATGGCCTATATAAGGAGTCATCAATGGGTTTTCCATCTTCATCCTTGTCAAATTTAGTAGAGTTGGCCATAGGTGTAGTAGCATGTTTGCAATTTTCCATACTAAATCATTTTAAGAGTTCCTTGGTGTATTTCTCTTGGCTTAGAAAAATTTTGGCAGGCGTTTGTTTTATTTGAAAACCAAGGAAAATGTTAATTCTCCCATAAAACTCATCTCAAATTCTTTTTGCATGATATCACTAAATTCATTGCATAAGGAATCATTTGAAGCTCCAAAAATGATGTCATCAACATATATTTGAACAATAATAAAATATGATTCATATCTCTTGAAAAATATTATGGAATTTGATTTTCCAATAGAGAAGCCATTATCAAAGAGACAAAAAAGGACGAGAAAATTGTTTATATAAAAAAGAAAGATGTGGGCTAGAGAGTTTGGATTGAAATGTAATCCCCCAAAACCGGGCAAGAGTATTGTTTAGTTTTGATAGAGGACTTGCATTGTAGTGAAGGTAAAATAGATTATTATATAATCGTAATTTTTAAGTCATTCATACCAATTTTGAGGTGCTTGTTTTAGACCATAAAGATCCTTATTATGTTTGTAAACATGGTCAAGTTTGTTACTAATTTCAAAACCAAGTGGTTGAGCAACATACACTTCTTCTTCCATGATTCCATTTTCAAAAGACACTTTTTACATCCATTTGAAACAATTTTATGTCTTTATGGGAAGCTAGAGCTAATTACATTCTAATGGCTTCAAGTCTAGCCACAGGTGCATAGGTTTCATAAAATTATATGCCTTCGTGTTGGTTATATCCTTTAGAAACCAACCTTTGTTTCTAACTAATTCCCCAGCTTCATCAAGTTTCTTTAAAAAAAAACCCTTAGTTCCAATGATGATTTTATCTTAAGCTCTAGGAACTAAGTCTTGTACATTATTTTTAGTAAATTGATTTATCTCTTCATGGATAGCCATTAGTCAATACTCATCTTTTAAAGCTTCATTTATCTTTTTAGGTTCAACAATTGATACAAAATCCATGTTTGCAACATCTCTAAATGATGATCAAGTTTTTATTTTATCAAAAGGATTTCCTATGATTAAGTCTTGAGGATGGTCCTAGATTCTAGGATTAAGTTGTTGTACCTCATTATTATTTTGTTAAATTTCATAATTTTAATCATCTTTTGTTGATATGGTTAGGTCCTTAATTTGATGAGTAATATCATTTAAGTTTCCATTTTCAATTTCTTTTCAACACTTTGTGTTGTCATTTCATGAAATGAGATATGAATTGATTCCTCAACTTTTCTAGAAATAGGATTGTAGATTCTAAATGCCTTACTAGAAGTTTAATATCCTAAGAAAAATCCTTTGTGTGATTTAGGGAAAAATTTTCTCTATCATCCTTCATATTTAAGATGTAGCAAGGTGTGCCAAAGGTATGAAAGTGGTCAACTCTTGTTTTCTTGTTGATGATGAGTTCATAAGGAGTTTTCTTAAGATGGGAATGAACCGACTCACGGTGTAATACAAAGAAAGTTGTATTAACTGCTTCAGCGTGAAAGGTTTTAGGTGTGTTATTTTAAAGTAACATTGTTCTAGCCATTTCTTATAAGGACTGGTTTTTCCTTTCTACAATCTGATTTTGTTGTGGAGTGTGTGCAGCTGAAAAATTGTGAGTATAACCTTGAGATGTGCAAAATTATTCAAAGATGTGATTTTCAAATTCCACTCTACGATTACTCCTAATGGTACATATTTTGTTTTGTAGTTGATTGTCAATTTTAGAAACAAAATTAAATGAATATTCTAATAGTGTCATCTTTTGTGTGAGAAAATGAACACAAGTATATCTACTAATAATAATAAAAAATTATAAAGCAATAGCTTTTACAACCGATAGATTGAGTCCTCATGGGACCAAACAAATCCATGTGACTAAGTTTTAATGATATAGTAGTACTAAGCAAGGCTTTAGATTTGAAAGAAGTTTTATTTTGCTTGCCTAGAGTACATGGTTCACAATTTTTAGGTTTATCAAAAGAAATTTTAGGTAAATCATGAACTAAATCATACTTGATTAACTTTTTGATAATATGTGAGCTTGCATGATCTAGCTTTCTATGCCATAAATGTAAAGTTTCATCATTTTCAAGAAGACATTTTCCAATAATGGCTTTCATAGAGTTAGGTTTAAGTATATAAAATTTTCCTATTCTTTTTCCTTCATAAACAACATCATTAGTGTTCTCCATGAGTAACTTGTAAAAATATTTGTTAAATAAAACATCATATCCACTATCACACAATTGACTAACACTAATCGAATTATAATGCAATCCATCTACAAGTAGCACATTGAAGATTTGTACCAACATTACCTATCCCAATAATTTTACCTTTTGCCATTATCTCCAAATGTGAGTGTTCAGCTCTTCTTCTCTTCAAATGTGTGAAAAGCCTCCTTATTTCCAAACATATGATTGGAACAACCACTATCAACCATCCAATCCTGCAAAATAGGTAGATTTTGGTACCCATGTGGTGGTCCTTTTGGTTAGGAGTATTAATTAAAACATTTCAAGTTATAGGATAGCTTAATACGAAGAGTTCTTTATAGTTTTAAAGAACCAACGTCAAATGTAAACAAGTGTTTTTAGTTTCAACAAACAATTCTTGATAGAATTATCATCGGTCGAACATTTCTTGGAAGGGAAGTGTTCTCGATCAAAATTATTGTCGACCAAGAGGATTCGTTAGGAAGTGTAGGGTTTGATAGAACTATCTTTGGTCAATTATTTCTTCGACTGGAAGAGGTCTTGATCCAGAACTTTATCGACTGATATGAAGTCCTATGTATTTTTGATAAGTTTATCATTTCCAAACAAAATATATTATCATTTTCAATCAAATCATACAAGAATATGCAAATTCAAGCTTATTTTAATTGAGATAAGATAATGTGGATTTCAAATTGAAGTTTAGGTCAAATCTCAACTAAATATTGCATGATTCTAAGTTTGTGGTTTTGGAACCCAAACTAAATATGTGTCCTTATTTTTTTTGTAAGTGCATGAAAATAAATAATGTCCAAGACATAAACAATAATGACAGGAAATGAAATCAATTTCATTTCTCTTTTTAACATTATGGTCATGACCTATATTGTTTTTAGGCACATACATGACTTTGGTCTTAGTTACTTGTGTCTTTCTAGCTCTAGGTTTTTGATAGATTTATCTTTGGGTACATAACCTAGGCTTCTTCTTCCAATTTGACCAACTGAGCTTTCTAAGATTTCATCAAGAATGTCATTGTTTTTCAAACTACTAATATATTTTTGCAACTTAGCAATTTCATCCATTTTCATTTTAATTTTTATCTTTGCTTGGTCTAAGATAGATAACAAGATATCTCTTTCTTTGACAATAACATCATAATCCAAATGACTACAGACAATAGGTTGAGTTTGAAGATCATTTATCTGAGCAAGCAATTCAACCTTTTCTTGAGAAAAAAGATTGTAGTTAGTTCTAAAGCAAGCAACTTGACAGTATGATCATTTATGGATGATTTCAAAGTTTCCTTTTAGACATAAGACTTTCATTTTCATAAGAGAGTACATACAATTTAGGATGCAAATCATTATTTTTTTTGTAAGATTCTTCAATTTTTTCTTACAATCAACATATATATCATGTATTTCTTCAAAACTAGTAACTAACTCTTCTTTAGATAATTCAAGTATTCTTACCTCACTTGAGTCTTCATTTTCATCTTCCTTAGCCATGATACATTCCACTTCTTCTTCTCCACTTCCACTGTCATTTCTTGATTCATCCCAAGCAACTTTGTAAGCTTTATCTCCCTTGTATTTCTTCTTGAAGGAAGATTTATTTCCTTTCTTGGTCTTAGGACATTCATTATTTATGTGTCCCTTTCTGCCGCATTCAAAGAACCTAAGAGAAGAAGAGGAAGACGCACTAAAATTTTTGTAAGATTTATACCTTCTAGATATCTTACCATTTACAATGAGTGCATCTTCTTCATCATCCCCTTCACTTGTTTCATCACTTTCTTAAGTGATGAATTTAGATTGAGCCTTGGTTGTATCTTTTAAAGCAATGTCCTTCTTTTCCCTTTTTAAGTTCATCCTCCAGTATTTCTTCTTCTTCAAGGGTGACTTCATGAGTCTCCAGATTGCCAATAAGTTGATCCATCGCCATTGTGGTAAGATCATTGGATTCTTTAATGGTCGTCACCTTTATCTTGTATTTTGGAGGCAAGGATATAAGGATATGGGACACCTGGTATTCTTCACTTATATACTTACCTAATGCACTAGCTATTAACAATATAAGAAAATCTTGCATACATTTCACTAATGGATTCATTAGGTTGCATATGAAATTGTTCAAACTTTTGTTTAAGCATGTTAATTTTTGGGATTTTTAACTTGAGTGGTACCATCATGTGTAATTGATAATTTATGACATATTTCATAAGATGTTTCACATGAAGATATCATATTAAATTCAATAACAGAGATAGAACAATGTAATATTCTTACCGCTTTTGCATTTACTTAAACTTGCTTTATCATATCAAGAAGGCTCTTTGGTGTAGAGTAGTTCCAACCTTTGAATCAAAGGTTGTCAGTCCACTACCCAATTGTCTCCAATTGGGATTTCAAAACTGATAAATTTTATTTACATCTCGAGGATGTTACAATCAAATACAATCACCATCTTAGAACTAGCCTTCACCACAAAGTAGCCTGAACCGCCTTGAAGCAGCCTTCTTTGAAGTAACTTCAAGCTCCTGAAGCAGCCTTCTCCTCCTTGAAGTAATTTCACCACTTGAGATAGCATTCATCTAGAAGTAGCTCCAAACTCCCTTGAATCCACTTCCTTGAACTAATCTCAAGCAACCTTGGAAAAGCCTTCTCTACCAAAAAGTAGCTCAAGTCAAACTCCCTCAATAAACCACCACAACTTGGAGCAACCAAGGAGCATAAGTAGCTTAACCTGTGAAGGGGGATTGGAAGAAAGGAAGTACACCAATAGAGTATTGTGCTTTGATCGTATAGCAAGCGTTAGACCTCTCAAACCACTTAGGATGGATGTTTCCTAGATAGTTTCTAAGAGGATATGGCTATAGGACACGGATTTGGAGCTTTTGGAACAAGATGGTAAGTGTTGCTCATTTTTTTTGCTCACTAGAATGGATACTTAAGTGTAGCTTAATGCATTTGAGGTGTCTCAAGTCCTCTCCTATTTATTGGAATGATTTTCAAGTTTTTAGGGACGTTCTAGGGAGTCTCTAGAGTGTTCTTAGAGCTTAACTAGCTATTAGGTAGAAAGTAGTTGTCTAGAAATGGCTAATTTGTTCGAGCTTGAAAGAACAATCCAGAACCCTGGTTGGTCGACAAGTTTGTCGACCGAGCGTGTCTCGGTCAAAATTTTCTTCGACTAAGCCTGGTTTAAGGGAAATTGTGTACCAATGTCTATTTCCAACTCCCAACCACTTGGTCTAATGGTCATCAGATTTCAATTGAAGTTGGGTCGGTCGAATATATTTTTGATCGAAACACATTTAGAGGACAAATATGTAAGGTTTTAAACAGTGCTCAGATGTTTGACCGAGGTGGTTCTTGATCGACAAAGACTTTGACTGAAGGTGTCTCAATTGAATAGTTTCTCAACTGAGTATGTCCCTACTTTATACTTTTGAACCACTTAATAAATGTGTCTTCTAATGGATGATAATGAGTGTAATTGGAGGGGGGTCCTTACTAAGTTTGTAAGTGGATGTGGAAGATCTAACACTTGATTTACATGAAATCTAAGAACTTGTACATTATATCTTTGTACAAGTATTTATATTTCAGTAGAAACATGAAATCATAAATAATTATGTGCATTTGATCTTCAATTTTCCACTAAGTAGGATCTCCTTGTTTCCTTTAACCCTGAAATACTCAAGTAGCACGTTAAATCCTCAAGTATAAAATGTTTGTCATCATCCAAACAAAGGGTATGTGAATGTCCAATTTATCCAACACAAATAAGGCACCCAGTTATTCCTCTCTCCTCTAGATGATGTCAAGGGATGAAAGACACTCTCTATAAGTGCCAAATTGCACATCAACACCCTACTTCAGATAAATTGAAATTTACACCCAAACTAGCACACAAAGCACAAACAACATCCGAACAAGATCAAACTTGAAACTTAAGCTATCCACAAGCCCTAATGAAATCTCAAAAGATTAGAGTAAGGTTCTAAGAAACTCACTTAAGAAAAAAAAAACAAGGTTACCCCAAAACCTAGGTCATGGGTCTTACAAATAGTATGCAACGACTTGATATTTATGTATATTAAAATAAGGTCAAATAATGAATTCACTTAGGTCCTATAGACATAGTATAGATTAATTAGATTTTACCTAAAGAATTATCAAATATAAAAAAACATTTTTAGATTACATAGCTTATGATAATATTTATGTCATCATTCACTATCTTTTAGACATAAAAGTTAATTTTTATATATATCTACAAATAGTTTTCACATATATAATTTCAACAACCATTTGTGCGGAACATTTCATCCAGTTTTGGTGTTAACAGTAAGAATTTGTTCTTCTTATGAAAACAATTATTATATTATAGTGATTTCTTGTATTGTTCTAATTGTGAGCTTGTAAAGCTATGCAACAATATTTTCACCTCCATTTAGAAGCATATTAGGTATGACATTAACTAAAGTTTGTACATTGTAATTCAAATAGTCATATCTTTATAATATTTGATTGAATGTTTCATCACAGGAGGTATGAAATGAATATTTCATTATTATACCTCATAGGGATCTAGAGTCAAATTATAAAAAAAAATAATTAACTTTTATTTTCTAAAACTTCGGGAAATTACAGACATAGTATATAAGATGGAGAAAGTTATAGATTTTAAATAGCTAATTATCAGATTTACCGACCACTTCCAATATATATATTTGGAGTTGTTCATTTTTCTTTAGATTTATTTTATTTACAAATACTTATAATTCATTACAGTTGAGAATATGGTATCATACTGTGAATATGTGTACAATAGTGTATCATAATAACTACATACACGTTGTATAACACAAAAAAGCTAACATGTATGGAAATGTTAAAATTATTTATTTTCACATAGATTTAATGTTGATATATATATATATATGCATGTTACTTACATAAAAATGTGTAATATTAGATCAACTTAGATCTTCTTCAAAAATGGATTTCTCGACATCCAACATATAACAATATTATCTCACATATTGAAAATAGTGTCAATCTTAACGGTAAACATCCATAATTTATGGCAAACACTCAATTTGTATAAATATAATAATAAAAGTATAAATTTCTACGACATGTTCTATGATGTACCATTACGTAAAAAAACAACTAATGTACAATTATTTTTATCTAAATCTTATATTTAATTATGATAAATTTTTGACCTGTTTTGACAATTATAATTACAATGTTAGAAGTCTAATGTAGCTTTTCTTCAAACTCAAAATCTAGGAAAGAACATCAGGAATGAATATATTAATTCAAAACGTGTTTTACATATTAGACGATGCCAATACATGAGTACTTGGCATTATGTGAGAAATGTAATGTAATTAAACAAGAAGATTGGGTGAAACATTAGTATAAAAAAATGTCTTGAAGTTTCATGTGTTTACACAATCCATTTCTTATATCAAATTTGACCGCATTTATATCAGTTTTTATACATAATGATTTTGTATGCTTAACTAGAAAATATTAGCCCGTACTGAAAAAAAATCAAGATGTGTTAGACACGTAAAATTCAAGATAGAATCAACCTTAAACTATGTGTGAAACCTTGCTTGTCTCAAACAAGCCATAATGTCACGGAACCATTCTTACCCCAATCCCAATCTCACTGCCTAGACAGTGGTAAAGGGATTGAAGTACCCGTCCCTGAGTGGCCCGATAGGATTTATCACACTGGCATATACAATAAGAAATAATAACTCAAAAACTGGATATTTAAACAACAACTAACCCAATATGGAGATATATCTGATTTTTCTTTGTCATCAGAGTATGTAGAGTGTGGAAGCGATCTTATTCAGTATTCCATTTGTATTGCCTAAAATTAAGAAAAGAGAGACACAATCATGCAATTGCACGGTACGCTATCAAAATCAAGTAAAAAAGTTTATAAGAAAATAAGTATACTTGGCAGGACTTATATTTCAAAAGAATAACAAAGGATTTCCAAAACCAATATCATTTGACAAAATGTTTGTTATTCAATGATTCAATTTTTATTACGAGTTCCCATTATGCTGTAATTAAATAAGCATGCTTATATATTTTGTGTGACTCTATTACCCCAACGCGATGGGGAAGGTCACTAGGCTCCTTATCCCATAGGAAAATAGGAGGCCAATGTACAAGTCCCACCTCCAAATGAGGGGGTTGTTGCACTCAATATCAACATTATCAACATTATCAATATACGGGAAGTCATAATGGGCATGCAATTTATGTTTTCATGTTTTTCAAAATATAATATAGAAAAAAAGAAGACTAATAATAGGGAACAGTAGCTCATCCAAGTAAGTAGCCAAGTATACAGTCAAGAGATACATAAAAGTATCTTCAATACAATCAAGGAGGAGTTATATAATAGCATACCTTTCACTAAGGATTTTGAGTATAGATCAACTAGTAATAGATCGACCCTTCGAGTTAGATCCTAAAACACAATGTTTAGATCAATGGACAAGATCATGATACTTGAAAATCATGTTTCAATATTCGAGATTAGGGTTACACTTTTCTTATGTCAACCTTAGGGTTGTGTCATTCACTTATTATCAACGAATGTTTCAATATGTCCAACATTATTTCAAACATCAAATATTTTGAGTGTGAATGCCTTACCTAGGTTTTATAGGATCATATGTGTTAACCCTAGTCTTCATGATTGATATTCAAATCATAATCAAGTCTTTAAATCATCATCATGTTCTAACATTTTAAAAATACTTTTGAAGCCTAATTCTTGATGTTTACCACTGATATTCCTAGATCTTGTTCCTTTGCTTATTTAATTTGTCTAATGATTCAACTGATGATTAATCTTTGAGAAACCCTTATTCGTGATTCTAATGATCATATTGAGACACCAAATCTATTTTGATAGCATAAGGGTTAGATCTAACCTTTTTAACTCATTACTCTAGAATATGAATCATATACTTTGAAATAAGGTTTACTCTTGATATGATGATGATCAACCTTAAATTTAGAAAACCCTCTTAATCATGTCTGACCATGAATCTCCCTGATCTAATTTTGAGTCTAATGATACTATTTCATATTGAAAATGATCTAGAGATTTGAATGATGATAATAATAATTAGGGTTGGCATGTGTTCCTAAATATACCTAGGTAGGTCATCCATTCATGAAACATGATTGATACTTAAATAATTGTTGGACTTTTGGGAAATATTGTTGATAACATAACCCTAAGGTAGAAATAGGAAAATGTAACCCTAATCTCGAATAGTGAAGCATGATCTATTTAAAACTGTGATCTTGACCTTTTATCTAATATTTTGATCTAGGATCTAACTGAATGGGTTGATCTACTCTTTCTTGGGATCTATACTCCAAATACTCATTTAGAAAGGTATGCTATTATATAACTCCTCCTTGATTGTATTGAAGATACTTTTATGTATCTCTTGACCATATGCTTGGGTATTTACTTGGATGAACTACTGTTCCCTATGATTAGTCTTCCATTTTTCCTATACTATATGTTGAAAAACATGAAAACATAAATTGCAATACCCATTATGATTGCCCGTATATTGATGATGATAATGATGTTAGAAAAGTTGATAATGTTGATATTGAATATAAGCAAACCCCCCTTATTTGAAGAGTGGGATTTTGTACATTGACCTCCTATCTCCTATGGTGAGAAGGAGCTTGGTGGCCTCTCCATCATGTTGGGGTAATACATTCACACAAACTAATATAAGCATGTTTCTCAATTATAGCATAATGGGAAATTCATAATAAAATTCTTCTTGAACAACATTTTGGTTTTTGGAGGATCGTTCCATATACTTTTGAAACATAAATCCCACCAAGTATACTAGTTTTCTTATAAATTGTTTTACCTGTTTTTATATAGCGTACCGTGCAATTGCATTGACATTGTGTCTTGATTTTCTCGATTTTAGGTAATGCAAGGAACTAGAGATTTACACTCATCTACTCATTTATCCACTAAAATAAAGACTGCTACATCAAATTTGGACTCTATATGGGAGCTAATTGTAAAAGGGATGTAGTTTTTGGCTAGTTTCTTATCTTTTTCTCTTTTCATGTTGCCTACGGGCCTTATGTACTAAACCTTTTGGTTCATTTTAATAAAGAAGAATGTTATTTCATTTTTGCATATTATCTGTGTGTGGTTTTTGAGCCACTTAGGGACGGGGCTCTAATCCCTTTAACACTGCCCATTAGGACAATGGGATTGGGATTGGGTTAAGAATGAATCTGTGACAGTTGGTATCAAAGCCATAACACACTTCATATGCATTAGTGAAATGATGCTCTTAATCGTTAAGAAAGCCCTAAAATTCACTATGGTGAAAACTGAGGTGTCTAGAAAGAGCACAAAGGGGGTTCTAGCATAATTCCTCCTATCTGTCTTCATGGTGGTTGAGGTTCCTCCTACTCCACCTGGCCTTAGTTGATCCAGAAATGGATGGAAGGACTTCATATAACCCTAGAGTGTCTTCTAGAATCTTATCTCTTCTTGAAGGATTTCCCAAGCCACCTATTAGAAGGAAGTAGGATGACTTCTCATCTTCTAGTTCTCTTTAAGGTGTCATGACTTGATCTATGTACTCTCTCTCTATTTTGGGTAATTTAAGGATGGGAACAACTAAAATCCGAAAATAAATTGAGAAACATTGTTGCAATATTTCCATGATCGATCATATTTTTTCTTTGAAAGTTATAAATAAGAAAACTTATATCAGTTGAACACTTGCAGATGGCACCAAAAACCAGGAACAATATGGATGGTGAAGGTACCTCTGGTACTAAAGACAAGGGGAAGAAGCCCCGTGTGAATGATGATGAAGATGTCAGTTATGCCAATAAGACCACTGATATGGGGGAGTGGGAACTAAAACAGAAGGCCATTATGGATGCCCTCGATGACCTAGATGTTCATACATCCCTTGTGCCAACCCATAACCCAAAACCCATTACTATCCTAGATATTCTGAAACTCAGCCCAGAAGCCTTCTATGGGGAAGACAAAGATGATGTCCTAGACAAGGTTGATGCCTGGTTAGTGTCCATGGAGAACACCTTTAGGGTTTTGAGGTGCCCTGAATAAGACAATGTTGGTTTTGCTACCTACCAGTTGAAGGGGGCGGCCAAGTTGTGGTGGGAGAATTATATCGGGTCACAACAGGTCATCCCTATCAACTGGGAAGCCTTCAAACCATTTTCACCAACCGTTTCCAACCCACATCTGAGAGAAAGGAGAAACAAAAACAATTCCTCACCCTTACCCAAGGAACTAACACAGTGGCTGAATATAGCCGACAGTTCCGCCTTTTGGAGAGGCATGTCACCAACCTCACTGAAGAACAAAAACTTGACTGTTACATTGATGGGCTCTTCCTTACCATAAAAGCTTTTGTATCCTCATCCAAACCCACCAATTTTCAAAATGCCTATGACCATGCCTTATCCATGGAAAGAACCCTAGGGATGGGACACGGGAAACCATTACCTACCCTTGCCTATCTAGGCCTGACTAAGGTTGTACCTGTAAAACCCGAACAGAAGGGAAAACCCCATATTCATGGAAATAAGAACAAGAACCGACAGAAGAACCAAAGAAATCCCCCTGCCCATAACTACAATCAAGGCCAGAACCAGAATTACAACTGTGGTCCTGCAGAAAACTAGAATCTTGTCCAAAATAGGGGTCAAGGCCGGAACGCCAATATTCCTTGTTGTTGCAACTATGGTAACTTCCATACTGGCCAGTGCAAGTATCTGTCCCCGGTCTGCCACTACTGCAAATAGGAGGGTCACTTCAGAGACAACTACCCCCACCCTCCTCCAGCATGGGCCAGCAAAGGTGAACGTCGATAGGCCCGTGTGTTTGCCATGAATGCAGCAATGAAAACAAACTCATGGAAGATACCTTTTAAATTCAAAATTATTTCCAGAACATTGTATCGTGATTATCTTGTACAAACCCCTTACACAAAATATATGTATACGTAGGTATGATGCAAATCTCTGACCATTTTGTGGTTACTCTATTTGACTCTGGGTCAACAAACACCTTCATGTCTAAGAATCTTGCCTCTATGTTGAATCTTGAAACAAGGGACTTAGGGTACATATTTGATGTATCTACCCCAAGTGGGAAGATGAAAGTCTCCTACTATATTGTCGAAAAAGTCCCTCTATCTTATGTTGTATGTAGTTTTGAGTCAGATTTCATAATCTTAGACATGGAAGACTTTGACCTTATTTTAGGGATGGATTGGCTCCATAAGAATCATGCTTTAATCGATTGTCGTGCCAAGAAAGTCATTATTTCCAAACCCAAACTCCCTATTCTTGTAATTCCTGGAAGGAAAGATTGAAATCAAAATGTTGTTATTTCTCTGATTAAAGCCCAAAACTTGATATCTAAAGGGTGCAAAGCATACATAGCAACTGTAACCATAGTCAATCCTGATACGAGTGCCCTAGAAAACATTGATATAGTGTGTGAGTACCCGAGGGTCTTTCCTGGGGAGCTCCCTGGGATACCACCAGATCATGATGTTGAGTTTTCTATCGAATTATCACCTGGTACCGCACCCATTTCTCGGGCACCCTATTGGATGGCTCCTACTGAATTGACTGAGGTGAAAAAGCAGTTGCAGGAATTGCTTGATAAGGGTTTCGTCCACCCTAGTACCTCTCCTTAGGGAGCCCCCATTCTATTTGTCAAGAAAAAGGATGGTTCTCTTCGCATGTGTATTGACTATCGTCTGATCAATCATGCTACTTTGAAAAATAAGTATCCGCTGCCCAGAATTGATGACCTTTTTTATCAACTCCATTCTGCCCATGTCTTTTCAAAAATTGATCTTCGTTCTAGTTACCACCAGCTCAAAGTTAAGGACGAAGACATCCCTAAAATAGCCTTTCGAACATTAAACAAGCATTATAAATTCCTTGTCACGCCATTTGGGTTGACCAATTCCCCTGGTGTGTTTATGAACTTGATTAATAGTGTCTTCCAACCTTTCCTCGACGAGTTTCTAGTGGTCATCATTGATGAAATATTGATATATTTGAATGATGCTGAATCACACAGTATTCACCTTCGCAAAGTTCTTGACATCCTCCAATCCCAAGAAAATCTATGGAAAGTTGTCAAAATGTGAATTTTGGATTTTTGAAGTCATGTTCTTAGGCCACATAATTTTTGGTGGGAAAATTTCTATGGCCCCGCCAAAGTCAAGGTTGTTCTAGAGTGGCAAGCCCCGAAGAATGTTTCTGAGATTTGAAGTTTTCTGGGTCTTGCTGGTTATTATCAATGTTTCATTTAGAACTTCAGCAAGACTGCCTTGCCTCTCACAAAGCTCACCAGGAAAGGAGAATAGTTTATCTGGTCAAAGGAGTGTGAGTCTAGTTTTCAAGAGCTAAAGACAAAGTTGACAACTGCACCTGTCTTGACTCTTCCCTTGGGAAATGATGGGTTCATCATCTTCACTAACGCATCAAGGTTCAGTCTGGGTTGTGTCCTCATGCAAGAGATAAAGTAGTTGATTATGCCTCTCGACAATTTAAGACAAATGAGGTCAACTACCCAACCCATGACCTCGAGCTTGCCACCATCATATATGCTTTGAAGATATGGCAACACTACTTGTATGGTGCCACCTTCGACATCCTCACTGACCACAAGAGTCTAAAATACATCCTAACACAGAAGGATCTCAATCTCAGATAGAGGTGTTGGCTCGAGTACCTTAAAGACTATAACTTCACCATAGCCTACCACCCCGGTAAGGCAAATGTGGTGGATGATGCAATCAGCAGGAAATAGGATAAATGTGTGGTTGTCTTTACTACTGAATGTAAGAACATGGAAGTCATGTCACCTTGGGCCCTAAGGCGTACGGGCAATGTTCTTAGATTGGCCAATGTCCATGTAAAACCAAGCCTCCAGTCTAAGATCATGTCAGCCCAAAAGAATAGCAAGAGCCTTGATGAAATGACTAAGTTGTTAGAGAATCCCCAAACTCATCTAACAGTCAGTATGGATGGTGGAATCAGATACAACAATGCATACGGATCCCAGAAGATTCTGTCATGATAGAAATGGTGTTACAAGAAGCTCACATATTGAAATATATTGTGCATCCTGGATCGACTAAAATGTACAAGGATATGCAAAGACACTTCTGGTGCATGAATATGAAGACTGACATTGCTACTTTCATCTCCAAGTGTCTGATCTGCCAACAGATCAAGGCTAAACATCAACGTCCACGAGGTCTTCTACAACCCCTACCTATCCCCGAGTGGAAATGGGAAAACATCACCATGGATTTTGTGGTTGGTCTACCCAGGACCAGGAAAGGGAGTGATGCCATTTGGGTTGTAGTTGATCGCCTAACTAAGTCAGCCCATTTTATTCCGATCAAGACAACAACCAAAGTCCCAAAGCTAGTAGAGTTGTACATTCAGGAGATAGTCAGGCTGCACATAATTCCTGTATCTATTGTATCATATTGTCATGCAAAGTTCACTTCTCACTTGTGGTGACAAGTACAGGAAGAACTGGGAACTCAGCTGAATTTTAGTATTGCATATCACCCACAAACTGACAGATAGTATGAGAGGACAATCCAAGTTCTAGAAGACTTGTTGAGATCATGCGTCCTCAATTGGGGCGGTTCTTGGGACCACTACCTTCCTCTTGTTGAATTTGCCTACAACAATAGCAACTAGTCCAGTATAGGCATGCCTCCCTATGAAGCTTTGTATGGAAGACCATGTAGATCTCCACTTTACTGGGATGAAGTAGGCGAAAGACAAATTCTGAAATCTTAGGAACTACAACTCTATTCTGACAATGTCAACCTAATCAAGAAAAGGTTAAAAAGGGCCCAAGATTTTCAGAAGTCATACATTGATGCACATAGGACTAACACTCAATTCTTAGTAGGTGATCATGTTTTCCTGAAGATTTGACCGATTCGAGCCATTGCAAAGAACAAAGGAAAACTTAGCCCAAGATATGTGGGCCCATTTGAAATTTTGGACCATATTGGGGAATGTGCTTATAGGTTGTCTTTACCTCCACAATATAGCATGATGCACAATGTCTTTCATGTGTCGAACCTAAAGTGATATGTCAAAGACCCTAGCAATGTCCTCAATCATGAACCAATTGAATTAAAGGACACCCTTGTATACTAAGAAGCTCCAGTCAAGATACTTGATACTTGCACCAAGGAGCTCAGAAATAAGAAGATCGAGATGGTTAAAGTGTTGTGGAAGCACCATGATAGTGGTAAGAAGATTGAGATGGTTAAAGTGTTGTGGAAGCACCATGATAGTGGTGATGCTACTTAAGAGTTGAAGTCTGACATGGTGGAACAATTTTGTGACCTTTTCAAAGAAGTATGAATTTTGAGGACAAAATTCCTTATAAGGAGGGGAGGATGTGATAAAGTGAGTTTTACTCATACTTTTGTCCAATTTCCAATTTTGACCTCCTTATGTTCACTCTTGATCCCAATCTATTTTTTCTTAGCTACATAATTAATTTTAAGACTCAATAACAAAATTTGGTGACCAGTGTAACTTGTTTACACTTTATGACATTTTAATTTGGTTTAATAATTACCTTACTCGAAGAAATAAATTCGTACCTCAAACTTCATTATCTTGTCCTCAAACTTTTTCTATATATTGTATACAATTTTTTGAAGTAATGTTCCAAATTTCACTCAAATTGGACACTCCTACTAATTTCTATGATTTTCTAAACTTTAATTACAAAAACCCTCTTTATTTGCTTTTATTTCACCCTTTTAAGGGCCCGTGATCCACTGAGTAGGGCGGGAACGATCCCTGACCCTCAGATCAGGCACCAGTGGATTGGGACCCTGATCAAGCGGTCGTAGGGTCGTCTCCTACCTCCCGTTGATAGTGGGAGGAGACCAAGGGGGGAGAGACCCCAGTTTCTCCCTTCCTTGACTCAATTCAGAAATCAAATGCACTGGAGCATTTTCCCCACAAATCTGAACTTAATCACCCCCTTTTCCCCCTCAACTCCCAATGTTCTCAGAACATTTGAGAGAAAACTCTCTCAGCCACCGCCATGGGCAAGAAGCCCCCTCTAACCCTAAACCTAACCCCTTTGGGCTATACAAATCTGACCTCTACCCTCAGTGATGCCCTACGACCCCAGTCAGCACCTCGCCTCTCCCTCTCTTTCCCTCTCTCATATTCCTCTAATTTATCTAGCCACTGCACCACAACGGAGCAAGCCTGCTCGCGAGTGGGTTCCTTGGTTTGGGACGATCAACCGTGACCCTGAAATCTGAGTCCACGCTGACCCAAACCTAGATCGACGGTCCTAGTGCCTCCCTTGCTCCTTCATCCTTGTGCACTTGATCTACTGTGGATGGCCTCACAGCCTCCAGATCCCGATCTGTTCAAAACTGACCAAGGATCCGACGACCACTACTTTTCCACACTCTTCCTTTTTCTGGTATTTACCTCCTCTCTACTCGGATATTCGTTTAAATGTCCAAATCTCATTTTAATCATAGAAAATGCATCCGAACTCCAAAAATGATAAACAAATAGTCAATCTTGATCATAAAACTACAATAAACCTTTTAAAAATACATTTGAAGCCTTATTCTTGATTTTTATCACTGATATTCCTAGATCTTGTTCCTTTGCTTATTTAATTTGTTTAATGATTCAACTATGATGATTAATCTTTGAGAAACCCTTATTCCTGATTCTAATGATCATATTGAGACACCAAATCGATTTTGATAGCAAAAGGGTTAGATCCAACCTTCTTAACTCATTACTCTAGAATATGAATCATATACTTTGAAATAAGGTTTACTCTTAATGTGATGATGATTAACCTTAAATATGGAAAACCCTCTTTATCATATGTCTAACCATGAATCTCCCTAATCTAATTTTGAGTCTAATGATACTATTTCATATTGAAAATGATCTAGATATTTGAATGATGATAATAATTAGGGTTGGCATGTGTTCCTAAATATACCTAGGTAGGTCATCCATTCATGAAACATGCTTGATACTTGAATAATTGTTGGACTTTTGGGAAATATTGTTGATGACCTAACCCTAAGGTAGAAATAGAAAAATGTAACCCTAATCTTGAATGATGAAGCATGATCTTTTTAAAACTGTGATCTTGACCCTTGATCCAATATTTTGATCTAGGATCTGACTCAAGGGGTTGATCTACTCTTTCATGGGATCTATACTCCAAATACTCATTTAGAAAGGTATGCTATTATATAACTCCTCCTTGATTGTATTGAAGATACTTTTATGTATCTCTTGAACATATGCTTGGCTATTTACTTGGACGAACTACTGTTCCCTATGATTAGTCTTCCGTTTTTCTTGTACTATTTGTTGAAAAACATGAAAACATAAATTGCAATACCCATTAGGATTGCCCGTATATTGCTGATGATAATGATGTTATAAAAGTTGATAATGTTGATATTGATTATAAGCAAACCTCCCTTATTTGAAGGGTGGGATTTTGTAGATTGACCTCCTATCTCCTATGGTGAGAAGGAGCTAGGTGACCTCCCCATCACGTTGGGGTAATAGAGTCACACAAACTAATATAAGCATGCTTCTCGATTACAGCATAATGGGAAATTCATAATAAAATTCTTGTTGAACAACATTTTGGTTTTTAGAGGATCGTTCGATATACTTTTGAAACATAAGTCCTGCCAAGTATACTAGTTTTCTTATAAACTGTTTTACCTATTTTTATATAGTGTATCGTGCAATTGCATTGACATTGTGTCTTGATTTTCTCAATTTTAGGTAATGCAAGGAACTAGAGATTTACACTCATCTACTCATTTATCCACTGAAATAAAGACTGCTACATCAAATATGAACTTTATATGGGAGCTAATTGTAAAAGGGATGTAGTTGTTGGCTAGTTTCTTATCTTTCTCTCTTTCCATGTTGCCTACAGGCCTTATGTATTAAACCTTTTGGCTCATTTTAATAAAGAGGAATGCTATTTCATTTTTGCATATTATTTGTGTATGATTTTTGGTCCACTCTGGGACGGGTGCTCTAATCCCTTTAACACTGCCCATTTGGACAGTGGGATTGGGATTAGGGTAAGAACGGGTCCATGCAATACCTTATTTGCAAAATTTTAGGGTTGTTGGATTCATAATGGACGAGTCAGGATTGTTCCATGTCGGCGGATGGTGATCGATAGTTCTCTTGCTCATTGGTCTGGTTCAAGCCTGGTTCAATCGGGTTCTCTGGTCATTTGGAATGGTTTGGCTGTGATTGTATTGGACAGGATCCAAGCCCTTTGACTGGCGGGTTTGGGGCTCTTTCCCCTTCATTTAGTACCTGCGCATGAGAAGCAAATGCGGTGGACAACTCTTCGGCATGGAAACTAACTGGATTAGGAGGCTCTGATGGAGGAAGTGGGTGTGTTGTCCATGATCTTTGTGATCTCGCAGATTTAATAGAGGACACATGTTGTGGAAAGGAGGCGAGACGTCCATTCTGGGCATTGTGGCAGTGTCACACAACAGTAAGAGGTCAGGGATGCAAAAATAGGGTGTTTCATTCTGAGATGGCGTGTGAGGCTATGATCTGAACAAGGTGCACTTGATGCAGACCTACGGGGGTCCTTTAATAGTGGTAGGGGCTAGGTTTTAGGGCTGCCGATTTGGGGGCAGCAACCATGGCCGCCGGAAAGAGAGAGACGTGAGGATCTTGTTTTGGCGGCTGATAAGAGCAAAAAGGGTGTTCAAAGTAGGGTTTGATGAGTTCGAAATCGCGAGGCAAATATTCCCTCTCGGTTAGAATTTTGAAATAGGGTCGCAGGCGAGAGATTTCACTCTCGATCCCTTAATTATTCTTTCCCGTTGATTGCGGAGGTAGGAGACGACCACTAGGCCATCAGATTGGGCCTTGATACACAAGGGGCAGATCCAAGGGCCCTGACTGCCCCTCTTACACACCCCATGGATTGCTGACAGGGCAAAGCCAATAAAAGAGTAAATAAATGGATTTTTAACCCATTATCTTCAAGAAAACATAGTAAGTAGTAGGAAGCTCCAACTGATATGAGATTTGGACCATAGCTTCACAAAAATGTGGAGAATATTTAGAAAGAGTTTGAGAACAAAAAGATGAAGTTTGATTGACCAGTTTGTTTATTTGGACAAAGTGATAAATGAATCCAATTTGAGGTGTTATAACGTGTATAAAGATCACATCGATCGCCATATTTAGAATTTGAGACTCAACATTCATTATGAAGATAAGAAAAGATAATTTGGGACCATGAGTGGATATAATGAGGTCAAAAGATTAATTACTTTATTATAATGCCAAAATCCACTTTGTCACACATAAGAACTAAAGGTTGCATTGGAGTGAGTAAATCAATAAGAAAATCTTAAGTCCACAATTTACATCCACAGAGATGAAAGGGAACAATCAGAAAATTAAAGGAATTGCTCAGTAAATCCAACATACCTCAAGACTCTATAATTATCATAAATCTAAACATTGAAAATGATTCCACAATCATGATTGTTAAATATTATCATTGACAATGCCTCAACCACTCCATCAATATACCCTCAGAAACCTACCATAAACACCCAAATTCATTGACTCATATCACATACATTCCTAATCCACCTAACCTGTCCATATGACCTATCACCTGCACTAAATTTTTGACTAAACAAACATCAACTTTAGCTAAATTTTCTACTAAAGAGGGATCCTAGTATGAGAATACATTATCTCTATTAATAATTTTAGTATTTTTGGGATGTAATCTCACATGATGACACTCATCGATATTGAGGTCAGGTGGTCAACATAACAAGTACACACCCCACTTCAGAATGTTGAACTCTATAAAACAAGCTCGTCAACATGTGATTGTTTATCACTTTGACCTAAACTAGAAATACGTTACCCTCAAAATATGTATCTGACTTTCACCCATCTGATGTGCTTGTTGGGTGTGGTTCTTTAAGTGAATATTTTGTAAGTATCCATAAATAGGGCAGCCACATGGTGTCTTCCCCGACTATTTTTGGATTGATTTTGGTAATTGTGATGGTAGAGGGGTTCAACTCAATGCTAACAAAAATTGAACCTCCAACATCTTTTGACACAAACCCCAACTCATCAAGTTAAAATGGTCCATGCCTAGAACCATCATTTATTAATATTACAACCTATCAACCTAAAGATAGTTATCCTCATCCCTTAAACATCAATAACCTCATCTTTAACTGATGAAACCCTAGAAAATCCCTCTTCCTAAGGTTAGGGACTAGAGGGATTGAAGAATGTAAACAACTTTCATGATCCCTATCCACCTCCTTTGCTGAAGAATAAAGGAAAATGATGGGTCTGGTACCAACGTATACCCCTTTTCACTTCCCCATTATTGTCCCAGAGTGGTGTGATGATATAAGTACTTGATATCAATGATGTTTCAAATATTATTGACATGTTGGCCTTATCTTTTTTTAAGCCAACAATGCATGTGTGTTTTCCTTCATGTTATATTTGTTTAACATAAGTTTACAATGCACAATTATGTTTTACTTCACTAGGATTGACAATACTGAGATCAAGCATTATGTGGGTTCCTAACATCTTCCCTATGTGTAGCTTAATGTCTTACACTAATATTTAGTTGACATATTATGACTTCACCACCCTCTTTCTCAAGAGATTTTGTGATTTTATCATCTCTCTATAAACATGGTGGGGGATTCATTTTTTGTCTTTTAGAAATCATTAACACTAAATTGTGCATGTCATCAACTGACATCCTTACATATTATCTGTAAAAATAAAGACAACCTATGTTTTTCAAATAGGGAACCTTATTATAGAGAAAATTTTCCAAAATGATTTCATACCCAAAGATGTGGCATCTAGTTGATAAAAGTTTTGATACATGACCAAGAGGTCGCAAGATCGAACCCAGACAATGAATGGATGAATGAATACCCAATTTTTTTAAAATAGAAGATTACAATTTGTAATACTTCATATTGATAAGACTGTCAATTAATCCATCTTAAAGGTAAAACTATAATCTTTTCCATAATGATTTCACTTGAGAATGAAAAAGACATTTCTATGTATCATTTACATATGAAATTTTGAAAGAAAAACTAACTAAAATAAATATCTATATTGTAAAAATATGAATGTCTTAGATTTTCATAGTTATATTCTTTTTAAAGAAACTTTATGACATAAATATCAAAATACATTGTAATCACTCTACATACACAAGTTTGATTAAGATTATAAACAACATTATAAGTGACTAAAAAATAAAAACTAATTTTCGTAATCAACCCAAGTATGCATGTTTAGACCCACGGACCAATCTATAATACATGTAACCATCTCAACTTCGTTAGACTTATTTAAAACTAAAATATGTTCATGAAAATTCAAAGGAATCCCCCCATAAATACACCTATCTCTCTTATACCATTACATAAATTAAAACCATCTTAATCTAATAGAGACAACAATCTTTATATAACCATACAATTATATGTGATGCAAATCATAAATAGGTACTTAGAATTGAAGATGAAGCCTACATTTCCTTCATAGACCTTTGTATTTATGATCATCAAGACACCATTTTCAAGAGAGTAGGGTACTGGAGCTAATCACCACCATTAGAAAATCTACATAAGGTACATGTTTCCATGTGTTCATTTATATTCAAGTAGGAAAACATAGTATTGAAGCCAAATAATAATTTGAGCTTGATGAAAGTTTCATCAAGTAGTTATTTCTCATATACCAACCCTCATATTCCTTAGATCATCCTTATCAACTTGTATATGAAAACATTACTTAGGCAAATTGATCAGACTCAAATTGACTAGAGTCAAATTCAAGGAAACATTCATCTTATCATGTTATCCACCACCCTATATTTATGTTCCCATTTAATTAAAGATATCATTGATTCTATCTCTAGAAAGTCTATCAGACATGGCATCAATATCAAATACTTAGAAAAATCACTGTTCAAAATAATCCATTATAACTCAAGAACAATAAGAGGGAGTTGAAACCCATGCATCAGAACCTCCTTCCTAACATTCTAAAATTTGGGGTTTCATATTTGATTGGAGTTTGAAGAAACTATTAGAACTCACATTTCCATATCCATGGATGAAGTTCAATCAAGAGTATACTAGACCTTGAAACCTTATATGGGGGTGAAGTTATGTGAGAAGAACTCATATCAAAATTGCATTCCCATATGTAGTTTTTAAAACCCATTACAATCATTTAACTTATAAGAATTATGAAAAATAGTGCAAAATTATTTTTAGCATTAAGACAACATAAAGATGTTTCTAATAGAAAGAAATCACCCCTTAGAAGTGGGGCTAAAAGGAATGTGTAAGGTAAAAAATTATAACATTCCAAAAAGGGGAATATATTCATCTTCCAACACATTGCAAGTACATTAATAGATATACTAATACATGTTCTACTTCTAAAAAATAGATAGTTTTGTCCATACATTCCCCAATGAATATGTTGCACATTACTGAAAATGTAAATTTCAGTCACTAGATAGGTTCAAGGTATATGTAAAACATCCAGTCACTAGATAGGTTAAAGGTATATTTAAAACATTCTCTAACTAATAAATATCTTAAATAAATTTTCTAGGAATAGTAAACATATATAGCATAAAGTTTTTAAATACAAAAAGGATATCGATGTTCAAGTATGTTAAATAATACCTTTAAATAAATAAGAATTCAATGAATATGTCTCTCTAATTTTGTGTCTATGGTTGTGTAACCATATTACCTTTGTCTATATGAGAGATACCAAGTCAAGATGAGGTCTGATTAACCAAGGCTCACTAACCTCAATCTCTATATAGAGTCATGGAAATGTAATTGTGCTAAGCTACAAGGATGATACCCTATGTTTTGTTTGCAAATGCTAACTAGTTATATTTAATCTAGGAATATGATGTGCACAAATCATATCATCTTTTAGATCATGTTTGGTTGCATATCCATGTTTTTTTGACTCAATTATCACTATCATTCATGCTAGATTCTATATTTTTAGCTATTCTTACTTGTCTCATGGTTTGGATTGTAGGTACTACATTTTGCAATGAAATGATGAGGAATATATCATATTATCACTTATTGGATCACTTCTCAAGTATCTACATGTTTTGGGGTTCGAAATTGCGTAAATACCACTTTTTACGGCATGTAAATCGGACCGACACACTGAAAGTTATGAGCAAAATACACAACAGCCCAGAACAGCGAAGTGCACGCCGTGCACCTGGAAATTTCAGGCAGATAAAAGTTTCTGGAAAGTTGCGCGGCGTGCACCTGGGAGCCAAAAGCATCTGGAAAGTTGCACGGCGTGCATTTCCAAAGTGCACGCCATGCACAGTGCATTCTGGAGGAAACTGAAAGTTTCTGGAAAGTTGCACGGCTTGCATTTCCAAAGTACACGCCGTGCACCTGGCAGTTTCAGCATTTTGTAAAATACGAGTTTTTGTTTAAAATGAAGTGGGAACTTAATGGGCGGTTATGCCCGGTCATTTATGAACGTTCCCTCATCCCAGAGCAAGCCTAGAGCAGAGGAGGGCGATTTTGAGGAGATCAAGGGTAGTTTCTTGGGAAAGGAGTCCATTTCTTCTTCTCTTCTTCTCCATTGTCTTCTCCAAGGTGCAGCCAAGCTTCCCCAACTTCGTGCAGCTTCTCGGGAGAGGAGCCAGTCCGTTTTGGAGCAGCTTTAGGAGTGGAATTTCGTCCCCAAGACGGAATTCTACTTCTCTTGGGTTACACTTTCAATTCTCCTAGCTTTTCCTTCTCTAAACCATGTTAAACTCTGAAAATTCTGTAGCATTTCTGGAATACATGATCATGGACGAGTAGAATCCGAATCTTGGACATGGGAGAGTAACTCCCATGTCATAGCTTGTATGAACATATGAATTTCGTACTAAATGTTAGTTTCTTGCATGTTCCAAGAGTTGTTTCAGATCTGAAATGCTTGTTTGTGTGATTGTCCATCATACTTGCATGTTTTATGCTTTCTTTCATAATCTGAGAAGATGTGTTTGAGGGTATGGAGTTACTCTTTTGGCAACTTGTCCTTGACCGCGAGAGTGGCTGGGATTATGTTGAGGAGCAAGGCTTGTGATTTGAAATGAAATACATACACGAGAGTGATGTATGGAGTTAAAATCGTCATAACTTCACCGGGAGGTGAGTGATGACTACAAACCTCCTTTGCAAATTAATTAACATGTTTAAATTCGTATTTTAATATAAGATATGATGTGATAGTGAAATCCCAAGTCTAAGATCCTTCCAAATCTGAATCTTAACCTTTCTTAAGTGATAATTTAATGTTTTGTTATAAATCTATAATTTAGTTGTTCTAATCCAATCATCTTGTGTACAACGATCTAGATTATTGAAAATCATAACTCTTGCGCATAACTAACCAACGCTCCTTGTGTTCGACCTCGACTACAACTACTCTCGTATACTTGCGGGATATAGCTAGTTGAGTAAAAGATCATTCTTAATGATTGAAACTCATTAGTGTAAACAACCAATAGAATACTATCATTGGGGGTAATAAAACAGAAATTACAAATGTATAAGCAATTATATGCTCCTTGTCAAATTCTACGATGCAAGATTTTTAAATAAGGATAAATATTTGAACTAAACTAGTACTAGATTCAAGCCTTGAATTATATGTATGGATAACTAAAGCATTTTCCATAAGTATGATATTCAAGTTGTATCACACAAATATGTAAGATATTGGAAGTGATGATTACTAACTATTGGCATGGAATCATTATTGAATTAGCCTTTTCATGTGTATGTAACATAACCCAAATCTTGAATCATGACTCAACCCTTATTTTGCATAGGCCCCATTCTGAGTATGTTAGTAATAACATTATTTCCCAAAGGTATGTCAAATTATTAATAATTTCTGGTCAAATAATATAATGTGCAATGAGTAGCATTTCACTATAGGATAGATTAATCAATTAAGTATATCATGGGATTAGTTATATAATTTCACATTAAATAATGTGTGTGACTTCCTAGGATCTACCTATCAGTAAAACATGATACAAATCAAAATAATATGTGAATGTTGTTTCTATTGATTAAATTAGTGGAGTAAATACATTAAGTTAATGCATAATACACAATTATTAAATATTATATAAAAATGCTTTCAAACTATGAAATTAATGGAAAAATTGGATTTAGCACATAGTTTTTAGTCTACCTATCAATTCTCATGAAAATTGGACACTATTTGCAACTTCAATTAAGAGGAGAATGAAAGATATTCATTTATATCATTAGTACAATTGATTATATAGTTTTCATTTAACATCGACATAACGTTCATCATCCCCATTATCTTGCTTGGTCGGTGTTTCCCTTTTTAAAGTGTGACATGTCACAAGAAATGGGATCATCTTCTTCCACAATTTATCTTTAATACTCTCCCTCCTCTTTCTCTTCTTTCCCTACCTCTTCTCCACTCATTTCATCCCTCACCTACCTCTTCTCCACTCATTCGGTCCCTCACTCGTCCATTACCCAATTAAGCCAAGCTATTTGTCAAGCACCAATGGATGGTGCAAGGAGGTCATTGCTAGCGTCCTCCAATGCCCGGGCAAAAAATTACTACTCTCCTCCTCCTCCTCCTTCTCTTCCCCCTTCTCCTATATGTCTTCCTCCTCTGTCCAGCATATAACCCAAAATAATAGTCGTCCCCTTTCCAATTTATGTATTGCACCAACAGTAGTGGTAGTAATGAAAGTTTCAAATGGCTCTTCCACTCTGGTAAGCACTGACAGTGCCACCTCCTTCAGCCACAAGATCTTAGATTCCACCCCAACCACAACATTGATCTCCTTCTCCCTCCTTGCACCAACATATTGGGCTGTGAGACTTCCCCTATCTTGTAGTAGACCTACATCTCAATCCATGGACTCTGTTAGCAACACCAAACATCTATTTTCTTTACTACAAGTTGTTCTTCTTCTTCCTATTGTCGTGTTAACCAACAAAATCCTAGTGATCCATCTTAGAAATCATTCTAGTTTGACTCCATAAGACATATATGCAAGCCATAATCTGACCCCAACATGGTACTTTGCCTAAGTTTCATCCTTCTTCCTGCTTTCTTTACCACCAACGTTGCCAACACCATTAAGATCAAATGTAGATGGAAAATCCCTTCCTTATTGCCTTCCTTATCTCATTGACAACATGATACATTCATATGGATTTTCAATAATTGACATCAATGCTTACTTTCCCCCTACACATGGTTTTTTTCACATTTAAATCCACCAACATCACTTATAGCCTCAAAAACCATCAACATTCTCTTCCTCATGCTTCTTCCCTTTTCACGCCATCACCTCCAAGGCCTGGAAGATGGAGACCTTTGCATCCAATAGTTCCTAGATGTTAAGATGATTGGAAGCTTAGTTATGGATGCCTACTTGGTATCCCATATCTTCCCACAGACTAACCACCAGAGATTAGTTGGTTTCTCTCGCCTAAGGTATGCATTCCTTCTAGCATTATAGATTTGGAAAGCTAATTGATGATCATGTGAAGATAACCCTAATGCTAAAGAAACAAATGTCAATCAAAAACGTCATATCTAGAAGATGGTATGAATATTACATAATCAAGAGTCATGATATATATATAGACACACACACATATATATATATAGGATTAAGAGACATATTTCTCCCCCCCTCCCACACCCATGATGGAGGCCGAATGCCAGGGAGGGTGGTAAATCAAGGCGGCAACTGGGATTTGAACCCGGATCCCTTTGTTAGGGGACACCGTACTTGACCACTTGAGCCACTCCTTGTCGGCCATATATATATATAATGTATGTTTGTATGTATGTATGTATGTATGGGATAAAGAGAGGCATTCTCTCCCCCTCTCCCACGCCCGTGACAGAGGCCAAATGTCTGGGAGGGTGGTAAACCAAGGCGGCAGCTAAGATTCGAACATGGGTCCCTTCGTGAGGAGACATCATATTTGACCACTTGAGCCATATGTATGTATGTATGTATGTATCATAATCAGGTAAATATATTCCGACTCCCTCCTAAAATTATAGGAGTTCAAACGTTAGATGTAGGCCCAATGCCATACATCCTTCAAAAAAATTACAACTCACTTGTCTAATTACTATGCATCTTACGTCTTACACATTTACATATTTTTACAGCAATAGACGTGGCATTAGTAGCTACACCTTGATGTTTTTTGGCATTTCTTTCCTCCCAAATGTGGTAGGATGGAGAAGATAATAAAAGCTTTTTTCTATCATCATTTCCACACTTTATCAGCATTCTTTTTGGATCTTCCCCTAGTTGAATTTGTAATTTGAATTCCTTGCACATCGCCTCCCATAGATCTTTTGTGAACTTACATCCTCCCATCAAATGATTTTGAGATTCTTTAGCATCTTTTCACATCAATCATAGTGTGGAAACATCATAATTCCTTCCTTTAATCTTATCAAGAGTGGCTAGAGCATTATGCTGAATTTTGTAAATGCACATACTTCATTTCAGCACATGCATACCTATGCAGATTTGCTCTCCATATTTTTTCTTCACATTTCTTGAGTGTGTCACCTCCCATAGACATGTCTTAGGATTTTTGAGTCTCCATATCCCCATGTCTTGCATCTCAAACAAGTGTCTAACATGCTGCCAAGTTTCTATCATGACATTGACACTACGCGAGTACCCCTCCCTTGTCTTTGGTTTGTAGTCTAGACCTTTTGGATATATCTCTCTCATCCATTTTCCCCACGTATAAGTTCCTTCTTGATAGATGATTATCCTCCTCATTGTTCCCCATTTAGCTATGTCTCTGGTTGCTTTTAAATTCAACCCTCCTTCATCTCTGGGAAGCGTCACTCTTTCATATATTATAGGATGATAATCACTAGCCCACAGGAAATTAGCCATCTCCATCTCCATTCTTTCTAGGACAAGACCAGAAACCTCCCCTTATTGTACCCAAAAAATAAGCAGTCCTTCAACGACAGCTTTTATTAGTGTAGCATGTCCCGCCATGGATGTTTTCTGTGTTGTCCATCTATTGATCATTTCCTCCATCCTGTCAATGCAATCAGCAAAATCCTTGACCTTACGATTACCCCCGGTAAGGAGAAAACCAGGGTATTTTATAGGCAAGCTTACTCTTTCTACACCCATTGCATTAACCAGACTGTCTTCCATTTGGGCGCAATTCTTGGATAGAAATATATGTGTTTTACTAGCATTCACACACAACCCCATTTTCTTTCCAAAACTCTCAAGAAGAATTTTGAGATTTTCGAAAGAGTTCTGCTTAGCTACTATAAAAACCAACACATCATCTGAAAAAATTAAATGGGTCATTACCTTCAGGCCATGAACTGTGTACGGATTGATCTCCTTTTTCATTTCATCTTGTTGCATTTTTTGTGTGAAGTATTCCATGACAATCACAAAGAGAAGAGCCGATAGGGGGTCACCTTGGCGCAGCCCGTTTCCTCCCCTAAACATACCAACAGAAGTGCCATTAACCTGGATGGAATAATTAGTAGTTTTCACACATCGCTTCATCTAACTGATCCATTGTTCATTAAAACCCATATGTTTCATAATCCACCACAGTGTCTCCCACCTTACACTGTCGTAGGCTTTGGAAACATCCAATTTTAAGAAGGCTTTCCTACTCCCTCTCATGAAATTGTAGTCAAGCAGAAACTCTCCAGCCAACAAAGCACAGTCACTAATGCTTCTTCCCTTCACAAGAGATCCCTAATTTTTAGATATAAGATACTGAAGGACTAACTTCAATCTGGCAGCCAAGATTTTAGCTATTATTTTATATTATACTGAGCAACATATAATAGGTGTAAAATCAGCAAGAGAGGATGTAACTTTCTTTTTTGAGATGAGAACCAAGAAAGAGTGATTCACCTGTGTCACCATATTTCCTCCTTCTAGAAACCAGCTAACATATACGATCAAATCATCCTTTATGATATCCCATGTCTCTTTATAGAAGAAAGCATTAAATCCATCTGACCCAGAAGATTTGTTGTTGCCAATACTCCATACTGCATCTTTGACCTCTTGTTCATTAGTGCTTCTTGTGAGAATAGTATTATGTATGCTAGTAAGCTTGAACCTCCACTCTAGTGCTTCCTCTTCAAACCTTTTGTTGTATAATGACATGTAGAAATTGATGGCTTGTTCTTCTAGATCCTCCTGTTTGTTGATCACTCTCCCTTCAGCATCAATCAATTTAGAGATAATATTACCCACCTCTCTTCTTAAACAGCAGTGTGGTAGAGTTTTGTATTCCTATCCCCATCTTCCATCCACTTCTCTCTGATTTGTTGCCAACAAAAAATTTCCTCTACTTTTTTAAAGTCTTCAAGCATCTTCTTAAGATCTCTATCCTTCTCTATCAAAGTAGGATTAAGGGGGTCAGCTGCTAGATTTTCCCAAACTTCTTTGCATTCCCATTTTGTTTCTTTGATCAAGCTAGGGATGTTGACTTCCTCCTTGGCCCACTTCTTCAAAGAAGTATTGGTATTAGCCAACTTTTCTACAAAGGCATACATCAGATTCCCTGTCACCTATGTGCTCCAGCTTTCTTTAATAACATCATCAAACCCTTTCCATTTAGTCCAATAGTTTAAGAATATGAATGGTTTTCTCTTTTTATTTTTGTCTGTAATCTGAACCGAAATAGGTGCATGATCACTCAACTCAGAACCACCTTCTTTCACCTGCACATTAGGAAATATTTGCAGCCATTCATCATTCACTAAGGCTCTATCTAGTTTGCTCGTTATTCTGTCATTTGGACACCTTTCATTGTTCCATGTGAAAATATCACTGTCCACAATAGGAAGTTCATAGAGATTAGCCTTATCAAAGCCTGGTTAAAAGCATCTATCTCCACATTTAATGCCAGTCTTTTCCCTCTTTTTTCATCCTGCATACGAATAGTATTAAGGTCCCCAATCACTAACCACAGTAAAGTTACCAGTTTGGATAGCGAAACTAAGTCCTTTCATAAATCCATTCTAGCTTTAGCATCATTATGACCGTACACAGTTGTCATCCACATACGCAGCCCACCACTATTTCTACAATCAATGGTGATTTGTTGATCTGACATCTGTATATTTTCCACCTCCATGCACTAGGCTTCCAAGCCACATAGACCCTTGCCACCTCATTACATTCTACATTAGAAATATGTTCCCATCCCTGCAGAAATAGGTACCCAATACTCTTTTTATTTTGCACCTTTATTTTGGTTTTAGCCAATGCAAGTAATGAGTGCCCACTTGCATAAATCCACTCTTGGATCTCCTTCTTCTTATTTCTGTCATAGCCTCCTTTAATATTCCATAGTAGCATGGACATATTAATTATTCTTTTGGGATCTAGTACTCCTAGAAGGCTCCTTTGTTGTCTTCTTGCTTTCTCCTTTATTTCTCTTATTAAGCTCTATCTCTTCTTTATCAAAATCATTGAGGGCCTTAAACATGTTAGATGTATCTAGTATGGATCCCACCCCTTGCGTTCGAGGAATTCTAGCCTTCTTTGCTCCCTTCCTTCTCGATGGAGGCATAAATTCCCCCTCCTCTCTATGTTGTTCTTTCTCTATAGTAGCATCATTACTAGAATAAGTAGTTTCCCCCCTTGTGTCATCCATGCTCCCACTACTAGAGATCGTTGCAATTGCATTGTTGCTCGTAGATTCTCCTACATCTCCACCTTTATACCTGCTAGAACCATCTTCAACTGTGCTTTCATTTCCTTTGTCAAGGTCAACACTAGTCTTCTCCTTGACAGCCTTCTCCTTCCATTCTTTTATATCCTGCTTTGTATCAGTCGTCTTCTTCCTATCATCACAGGATGCATTAGTGTGTCCAAATGTCTTGCAAGATCTTTACGCCAGAGGTCTATAATCAAAGACCACCTGAATTGGAATTGGCTCTCACCCATGCACATTGAGCCACACGATCTCAAGTGGCTCCTCATCTGCACTGATCTCAACCAATACACGAGCTTCATCCCCATCTAATGACATGTCATCGATGAACAACACATCTCTAACTCCAGCTACAATTGTGTCTGTCGCTCGTCTGGTCCATGCACGACCGAATGACTTGAGGTTGATCTAGGAAGGGATGATGCCTGTCGTAGTTCATCATTGTGGTGGTACTCCTTGGTGCTGAAAAGTTGTGAATCAAACCACTTCGGCCCCAGGTTTAGGACATTCTGCTTATCCTCGGTGTTTGAGAATTGAACCAGAAAAATTCCATTCTCCCTTGATAGAAGATCAAAAGCTCCCTTCAGCCACTAAGTCTACAATATCCAGGCATTCAAGTGAGGATAATATGGTCACTTCCCAATCACATAAGCCATGATTGTGAACTCCCATATATTTTCCATCCGCTCGAACTCTTCTTCATCCGGGTTGATGTGAACTTGGCCTTCCTCGCACCTAGGTGGTGGGAACCAGTCCTCTTTGTTGCATGGCGGCATCATCTTTAGGACCTACGTCCATGCCCTTCGATGCTCCAAGAGGATGCATGTTCTTCCAGCATTGGCGTCGTTATCCTTCTCCTTACTCCTAGTGTCTCCACTCCCAGATCCATGTATGTATGTATGTATGTATGGGGTAAAGAGAGGCATTCTCTCCCCCTCTCCCACACCTGTGATGGAGGATGAACGTCTGAGAGGGTGGTAAACCAAGGCGGTAGCTGGGATTCGAACCCGGGTCCCTTCGTGAGGAGACATTGTTCTTGACCACTTGAGCCACTCCTTGTTAGCTGTATGTATGTATGTATGTATGTATGTATGTATTGGAATGTGGTAAATTTTATTCCAAATCATTATGTTTCAAATATGAAAGAGAATTAATTACATTGTAGTCCAACACTACAAAACTCACACCCAGATTTAAGCCTTTCTATCTATACATTCAATCTACCTTTTATGACTTTACAAATTTTTTTCACTAAACTATCCTTCTCCCTCTTCATGTTATTGTGCCTCCTGTTATTTCTTTCCTTCCAGGTGTAGAAGTATACCACAGATAGAATAAGTACCATCTTCTTCTTCTGTGTTCCCGAGTCCTTTCCTAGTTTGAATATCATGTCTTTAGCTTCAGTGAGTTTGCAAGTTTTGAAATGTAGGGCCTCACAGACCAGCCTCCAGGTGCTTACAACAAACCTGCATTCTTGAAAGAGATGGGTCTGGGATTCTTGGTGCTCTTCACATAGGTAGCAAGTCATTGGAGACTCAGCATACCAGGTATGGACCTTGTTAAGGGTAGGAAGTGAGTTATTTGTAGCTCGATAGAGACACAAACTCCACTTAGGGACTTCATATTTGGTCCAAAGGTATTTAGTGCCCTTTGTGTCAGTAGATTTTGATCGTATTAAGTCCCAGGGATTGATCATATCATTTAAAAGCCACTGGCCATCGCAATTAGGAGAGAAAGCATGTGTAATGCTTTTCTAAATTGTGGTCATCCTGTTGATGATCTTGGAATATCATTCCCGAGTGTTAGGTTCAAAATCAAGACCATTGGGATATCTTTGCCACATTCATTTGCTCCAGACAGAGCTTTTACATTGAATGTTGATGATTATTCTGATAGTATCCCAGTTGGCAATGACTCCAGGAGATTTGAGACCTAATCCTCCTTCTTCCTTGGGCAAGGCAAGACGAGAATACTTCATAGGGTGGGTTGAGCCAACCCATATGAAGTTGGAAAGAGTCATCTCTATCCTGTCAAGGACTGTATATGGGATTTCTCCCTGTTGGACCTAGAATTATAGGAGGCCTTCCACTGCAGAGGAGACGAGTGTGACACATCTGGCCATGGAGTTTTTGGTAATAGGCCATTTAGCAATCATATCTCAAAGTCTATCAGTGCATTCGGTGAAATCCTTCACCTGGAGATTCCCCCCAGCCAAGGGGAATCCAAGATATTTCGTGGGAAGGGTGTTGATAGCTATGTCAGATACTTCTTCAATCATTGGTTTTAGGGCGGTAAAGTTTGAGGATGTGAATTGATATGTCTTCTTATCATTGATGTGCAGGCATGTTTGTTTTCCAAAATGGTTAAGTAAGAGCTTCAGGTTCCTAATGTACTTCTCCTTGGCCTTGAAAAAGATGAGTACATCATCTACAAAGATGAGGTGACTCGTTACTTTGGTACCATGGATAGAGTAACTAGAGATGTGTTCCAGTTCTTATTCTCTCTATCTAAGCCTAGTAATGTATTCCATGATGATGGTAAAAAGCAAAGGGGATAAAGGGTCCCCTTGTCTGAGGCCATTCGAGCCTTGGAAGATGTCGTCAGGAGTACCATTGACCAGAACCAAGAAGATAGAGGTGCAGACACATTGCTTCATTAAGGAAATCCATTTTGATGAGAAACCCATCTTCTCCATAATCCACCAGAGTTTGGACCAGCAAACACTGTCAAAAGCATTGGAAACATCAAGCTTCATACATAACTTTTTGTAACCCCTTTTGACATTGAACTCTAGAAGGTATTTGCCAGCCAGTAGGGTGCAATCGTAGATGCTCCTTCCTTCAATAAATGTCCCTTGGTTAGCTGAAATGAGGTGTGGGAGGACTAGCTTCAGCCTATCAATGAGGATTTTGGCTATGATTTTATATTCCAAGTTGCAACATGTAATCGGCTTGAAGTCATAGAGAGTTGCAGTCATCTTCTTCTTTGGGATGAGGACTAGGAATGAGTGGTTGATCTGCCTGAGCATGCTACCACCATCCATGAACCATCTGATGCTTGAGAAAAGGTCCTGCTTGATGATGTCCCAAGCATTCCTATATAAATGTGAATTGAATCCGTCTGGGACCGGATATTTGAGCATCCCTATGCTCCATAGGGCACCCTTAATCTCATCTTCAGTGACATTCATGCACAAGATGTTATTGTGAGTGGAAGAGAGTTTATACCTCCAAGATAGTTCCTCATCCTTACTATTGAGGGAGAGAGCATCCATCTTGTTGTAAAGTTTCTTGTAAAACTTTGTGGCTTGGGACGCGAGGGTATTATGGTCATTAATTACTTCACCTTCTACATTGATGAGCTCAGAGATGGAATTAGGAGCTTCCCTCTTGTAGATGGCGTTGTGATATAGCTATATGTTTCTATCGTCGTCAGCTATCCAGTTTTGTCGACTCCTTTGCCAAGCAAACTTTTCTTCAGCAACTTTAAGATCATCGAGCATCCTCGTAAGATCTCCCTCTTTTGTAATCAGGTCATCGTTGATGGTGTCTTGAATGAGTTTGTCTTTGATGGTGATAAGTTCATCCTTTATCTCAGCTAGAAGTTTTTGTAAGTTGACGTGTTCCTTTGACCATGTCTTGATAGTTTGCTTCAGTCTCATTATCTTTTCGCAACAACGTACATGGGATTCCCTTCAATAGAAGTTCCTTGTAGCCCCTCCATTCTAACCAAAAGTTAATAAAATGGAAAGGTCTAGATTTCTTTTTCTTCTCCAGTACATGCATGACCAAAGGGGCATGATCACTAATGTCTGCACCACCTACCCTCACCCGAGCCTGGGGGAGAGTGTGAAGCCAGAGGTTGTTAACAAGGGCACAATCAAGCTTGTTGGCTATCCATTTATCTTGTTTACCTTCATTATTCCATGTGAAGACTTCATCTACATTCATTGGGAGTTCATACAAATTAGTCATGTTAATCATGTGATTAAATGACTTAATGATAGCTTCGGGTACAAGTCTCCCTCCTCGTTTCTCCTCCTGGAGTCTAACATTATTGAAATCGCCCATCAGTAGCCAAGGATCATTGATGCTTTTATTAAGGTTCAGTAAGTCATTCTAGAGAGCTTGTCTTTGGGAGTGCAGGTTGAAGGCAGAAATGGCAGAGAACCACAACTTCAAGCCACCTTTATTAGTACAAAGAGAATTTATCATCTGCTCCGATTTTCTATGGATTTGAGTATCCCAGACATTCATATTCCATCTTAAGCAGATCCTTCCTAGTTCAACTTCATCATGGTTTGATGTGTGAAGCCACCCATTTGGAAAAATTGAGCTGACACAACCTTTATTGCATCTTCTTATTTTTGTTTTGATGATCGTAGCTAGAGAGACATTGCTTGCTTTGATCCAATTCCTCACCTCTCTTCTCTTGGTAGGTTTGTAGATACCTTTCACATTCCATACCAAGACGGACATGGATAATTATTTCTTATTTCTTGTGCAGCTCAAGGGCCCCTTCTCCTTCTCCTTTCCCTTAAAGTTCTTGTTAGGTTTTTTGCTTTTACTGTCTCAAGGATCTCTTCCTCCTCTTTGTGTGATTCACTCAGGGCTTCGAATGGATTGGTGTCTTGAATTTCACCCTCCTCCTTGTCATTTGAGTTCCCCAAATGTTCTGCTTTAGGAATGCTTGCTTTTTTTTCATTCCATACCTTCTTTGGGACCTCAAAATCATTTGCATCTTTTGTTACAGTTGGTTTACCTTTGGGACATTCATCCTTGCCATGTCTGAAAACACTACATGCATGACATTTCTTTGGAATATATTCATACTTGATTTCAAAGGAGATGTCCTTCCTTCTTTCCTGGAACCTCCACCCATACCGTACTTGGGTTGTCATCCATGGCTTCGACTTTAACCAGAACCCTGGCTCCGTCAGTGCTTGCAGTTTCAATGGATCTAGTTTCAATGTGGAGGACTTTGCCCACACTGGAAGTGATCATCTCGGCTGCCTTGGTGGTCCAAGTTTTCCCCTTCGATGGTATACGGATCCAGATCAGCAGAGACGAGAGTTCCTCCTTCACCAGTGCATCTCTGAAATAGTAGTGTTTGGTGATAACTAAGTGCCCGTCGAACCATCTGGGACCGTTATTCAAGCAAGCTTTTTTGTCCATCTCGTTGGAGAAGCGAATAATGAAGAAACCATTATCCTTAGAGATGACATAAAAATCTCCCTTAGGCATCCAAACCCTCCTTATCCAAGCCAGCTGGTGAGGGTAGAAGGGACGTATTCCCATGTAATATAGGGAGATAGAGAATTCCCAGACGTCCTTCATGTGGCCATATTCTTCAGTCTCTAGGTTGACAATAACATTTCCATCCCGTCGAGTTGGTTTTGGGAAGGCGAATGATGCACATTCCTTCTCCTGCGTAGAGGTTCTTTTGATGACCTGAGTCCATGGAGTCTTCATCTTGATTGCTTCTCTGGTCGAGTTTGACTCCTCTCCGATGTTAGGGTTAGGTATGGTGTTTGGTGGATTGGTTGGGGTAGTGGATTGGTGGGGGTGGGGTTGACTTAGCCAGAGGTGGCCGCCATGGCCGCCGGTCCTCTCCGGTCGCCTGGCAGATCGCCAGTATCCCTAGGTTACAGAGGGGGTGGGTGTGAAAAGATATGTATGTATGTATGTATGTATGTATGTATGTATGTATGTATGTATGTATGTATGTATGTATGTATATATATATATACATATATATTTGTGTGTGTGTGTTTTCATTTGTGTGTGTTTAGGTGTTATATGTAGGACATGGTTCTCATGATGATCTATCTTAGTCAATTGACTATCGTATATATTGGTCATATTAATAAGAATACATGCTTGTATTCATAAGAGATAATATGATAATGAGGCTTACATTAGTTGTTGTTGTAAGAAGAATTTAGTAGATGTATGAAACTAAAATCCTAAATACTTATACATACTTCATGGTGTTTTAGAAAGAATATGGATGTAGGAATTATGGTTATCTAGAATAGAAGTACTACAGATATACTTTATATGTG
The DNA here is from genome assembly GCA_963693085.1 of Alisma plantago-aquatica. Classification (NCBI taxonomy): domain Eukaryota; kingdom Viridiplantae; phylum Streptophyta; class Magnoliopsida; order Alismatales; family Alismataceae; genus Alisma; species Alisma plantago-aquatica. The sequence continues at coordinate 971,703,412 of OY856410.1, forward strand.
AGAGTGAATATATATCAAAAATGACTATTCTCATCATGAGAATAAATTCTATAAAATCTAGCCAAGATAACACATGGAATTGGTCTCTCATCTCAATAAACATAAATATCCATATTAGTAAGTATGTTATGTTCATAAGATATGCATGTCTGTGATATAAACTTTGACATGAAGAATTTAGGTCCTATGCATTTTTATGAGTGGTGTAATTATGACTTGATCAATATAATGATGAATCTAGTTAGTAATTTGATCATTATAACAACCAAAAGTGCATGCTAAGGCATTTAAGAAAATGGTTAGAATGGTAACTTCATGTAAATAGGAGGATAGGTTTGGCAATGATAACAGCTTTATGAATCCACTAAAAAACCAAATCCCTAGTAATGTATAGAGAAGGTAACATAGGAAACTCTATGGAAATAAATGAGTCATTTGAAACCAGAAGGACATGTCATATAATCTATCCATGTTATAGTCACCAACTAACTATCTATGGATACTACATTCTATATCCACTCAATAAGATTAAAATCCTTAACATGCTGTTGAGTGATTAGAAATATGAAAAGAGATATATGTAATAATATAATAGGAAATCATGTTAGCATTGGTCGAACTAAAATGTCTAATGTGTTTATAGGTTGAAAACTTTCCTTTGTGGACCAAAGTATATTGTTTGAGTTAAACAATAGTAGTGAATATCATGTATGTGCATCCTATTTTCATTTGGGCATTTATGTGATTATTTACCCACTTTCCTTAAAATGAGGCAATCATTTTATATTGGTCAGCCTTAGTATACCTTTTGGAAATTCTTAAATTCCTAAATTGTTTATTTTGGTCCTCTAAACATAGGGATTATGACCCCACTTGCATTGCTACTTGGAAATTTAAATATAATCAAACGATATGTCTTGATTCTCAATTTATGCATATTGGATGTTAGACTTTTATTTAGAGTAATGGTACATGGACACAACCAATTATATATTAGGGTGTGCAAATTCTTCCTGGGGTGTTCTATTCTTCCCAAGGTGTGGAATTCCACCCTGATTTTTATTAGGCCATGATTTGATGGTGTTATTATCCTATTTTAGATATCTCGTTTATCTTATATATGCATGTAACTATTTTATTTCTGATATTATAAAATGATGAAATGGAAAGATACTCTATGATATTCTCTTTTTCTTAAAATGTTTGAGTCTTGTTTATCTTTAGTTGAACTTACTTATTGCTAATATCCCCCTCTTGAGTGTGAACCCCTATGTCAAAATATTGTATATGCACATACTTAGATGCATTGTGATACACACTTTTGGTTTCCTTTTTCTAGGTTCGTTCCCAAACTTACCCTATTTTAGGAGTGTTAGATGGAAATGACTTAGTAAGATAACCTTGAAAATGTGGATAGGAGGATATCTTAGAATGATTGGGTTTCTCTCTGTAGTTGGGCTAGTGTACTTGTAGTATTACCCATTTTGTTTGAAACACTACCTTTATGATGCAAAACTTTTGTATGCAAATAAGTTATAAATTTGTAATAGTTTTTGTTTCTCTTCTTATAAACTTTAATGCACTAGTATATTTCATTTAAGAAAGAAAAAATATGTCCCTTCATTTTTTATAGAATTGTTTTATTTCTCCATTTAGTGAGGAGTGGATCCCCTATTGAGACTAACTCCTTATATTGTAGGATTTCAGAGTGTCAATAGTAAAACTATATTTTTTTAGAATATTTCATACACTAGGGTATGCCCCTAGCTAACTATATTATACATAATTATTTGTCAAACTCATATTTTATAAAAATTATGTAATTAATGGAATTATGTCTTTTAAACTAATATATCTGATGATCTGTGTATAACCCACTTAAATGGGTCATGGGTAATTACTCTAGAACCTTCCATAAAGTCACCTTCCTTGATATCTCAGACCAATTCTTGCAAAATTGTATTACCCACTACTCAAAATTAATCATGGTATAGTATGCACAAATATGCGGCTTCCAAAGACAAAAAAAGGTGCGTACAAGATTCACAAAATTCCCTAAAGGAATAAGATACAATATAACATATCTACATCAAGATATGGCTCAAATTTGGAGAAGTACTAGATCATCATTGTTTTGATTATTGATTTTATGCTTTATAATAGTGCAATAACTTGGTGACAATAATATTGTTGGTGGTATTTTACATTTTTTATTATTTTGTAATATCTAAATGGATTGACTCTACTCAATATTATTCGCATCAGTTCAGTTAATGTGTTGTTGTGTCTCTAATATACTATATGTCGTGATGAGTCTATACCTCTATACTCCTCTCATATCATAATAATAATTTCTCTTCACGTAGTATGAATAGAAATTCTTTAATGATATGGTTTAAGAGAAGCAAGAGCCCCATAGCTCTCTCTATAACTCCTTTGTGCTTCCACCCCTTTCTTCTTCTACTACTTTTTTTCTTCTTCTCTTTCCCCACCAACCTCCCTCTTGTGCCCTCCTTCCTACTGCCACTGGCACACCTTGAGGCTGGTAGTAGCGTGATAGTGACTAGTGGTCAAATGTCACGGGTGGAAGTCACTAACTTGGATCTAGTCAACAATTGGTCCTTCATGGTTTGCCTCCTCTACTAATATATCTCAGAGGGTTTTCTATTCTAGACTGCTCGCTCTTTTTGGAAGGGGAATCATAGGTCACCATCTCCTTAAGAGTCGCACCCATTGCCCCTATACCGGGTGCTTTCTAGTGTAGCAACCTCCATGGGAATCCAATTGGTACTCCTCCTTTTTGCAGTAATCCACCGGATTTAATGGTGATTTGTTGATTTCCACACAATAGATATCACTTTCTAAAAAGTGTTTTTGACCACCTCTATACCTCTTGCTTTACCTTTTTCTCTAAATGAATTAATGATGCACATGGATGAGCATTGTTAATGGTTATAGATAATTTATATTTTTCCTACCATAGTACCTTATTCTTGTGATAGTGCTTCAATCACACTTATTTTTACTATATATCTCTCACACTATGCGTCTTACAAAGTGATTGAAAATCTCCACTATTGTTCTGCTGATGTGACTAATTTGTCATCATCCATCTCCATCGTAGTTCTGCTAGTGTGTCTCATTAGTTTCCATCCATCTCAATGATGTTCTACTGGTGTGACTTATTCTACGTCATGTTTGAAGGAAAGGCTAAATCAAAGACTTGCCTTAGACCATTATCTATTATGAAAGTGCTCCCATCTCCATCATCAAATTAAATGAGTTGAACTACATTCTCTAGATGAATTATCTTCTAATAATTATTGAGTATAGCGACAACATAAGTCCATAGAGAAACATGTTGAGGACACCTCTAAATGGAAATAGGGAGAGTCAAGTCAAAAGATGGCTTTAGAGAATTATGGACCCATCTATTGCTTCTAGATATGTGTGTTGTAAAACATTTCAAACTAATCATGGAACACTACTCATTGCCACTACAAATTTGAAAAGAATGTATGTGACTCTATAAGATTTTGGTAAACATTTTGATGAAAACCTAAAAGATGGAAACCTTTCTGAATATTATGATACTATTATTAGCCTTTTTGACAACTTGTTTCCTTTTAGACTAATCTCTTTTGAGGATCAAACCATAGAACATTCTAATCTCTTCACCACCAAATTTCTCAATGGTATCAATCTTTATTGTGCTCTAGTTTTTAGCATCATCCTGAAAGGTAATAATTTTTCTACTATTGAAGATGTCTTTTCTCATCTTTGTCAATCTAATGTCTGACACCCGTCTTCCACTCCATTATATTTACAACTGGAAATGGAATCCTTGTGCATGGACATGGTTGTGAACATCCTCCAAGGACCAAGTTCAATTTCTATGATAAGTTGGGATACTTGAAGAGAAGTTCTACCAGAAGCATGGCCATCCCTACTAGCACAATCGTGAAACTGATACAGCTCATGTTTCCCAAGGGTCAAAAAACCCATATCACTACCTCATCACTCAAATATGAGTACCTTTCGTAAGAGTGTCAATAGTATCCTCAACAACCCACTGGATCCAAGGATTCTCTGACCATGCAACTTGCTGCAATATCATTTACACATGTGGCACCCAACCAAAGTATTGTTGGGGCCTCTATGCTGGCATCCAATTCTTCTTGTAATGTTGATTCAAGGGACAGTAAGCATATGAAGGGTATGATACATTTTCTCTCCTCCACTAGGTCACATATTCCAACTTCATCTGTCACTTGGCATATGGGTCGATTAAAACTATTCAAAAATGTCAGAGTGTTAACAACTCCCCTAATCTTCAACTTAAATATGTCCACTTTATTTCCCAAATTTCCATTTAATTTTATACATATTTGTGAATTAGTTAATTTGTTTTACTTGAAAATTTCACCTTTAGTAGCGATGATTTCTTGATGCAAGATTTTATAATTTGATGAGGATCCATTAGGTTCTAGATATAATGATTTGTACTAGTCTAGGATGGAAACCCTTAGTCTTCCTTTCTTGTTTGTACACATCTTCAACCACATCAGCACTTCATTTGAAACGATGAAGCACATGTATCCCTTTTGATCTAGTTTAAAAATACTTCCATGTGAATCTGTCAGTTTGGGAAGCATCATAAGAGTTCTTTTCTTCAAAAAACTAGTACATATTCCAAAGCTATTTTTGTTGTTATTCATAGTTGTATTTGTGGTCCTACTAAAAAACTAACTTTATTGGATTTCATTATATCATCACCTTTGTTGATGATTTCTCTCACGTGACTTGATTATACTTATTGAAATCTTGTGACGAGATGATTGGGGTTTTTCAGACCTTCCATAAAATGATTTCAACACAATTAAATAAACCCATTAGATTCTTCCAGGCAAACACTGCTTTAGAATATGTTTCAGGTCAGGTTTCCTGATTCTATAGCATTAGAACCATCCATTAGCGTTCTTGTGCTCACACACCACACAAAATGGGGTTTCATAAGGTAAAAGTACGTCATTTTCTTGAAATTTGTCACAACCATATCTTTAAAGCCAAATTACCTAAGTCCTATTAGTCTGAAGTTGTTCTGACTGCCTTCTACCTAATCATTCGACAAGCATCTTCTATTCTACAAAAAAGAAACCTCTTTTGGTTGTTTCCCCTAGAGAAATAGCTTTTCGCCTACTCTTTGTGTTTCTTGGTGTACTACTTTTGTTCATAACTTCAATCCAAAGATGGATAACTTGATCCCTCTCTTTCAAAATGTTTTTTCTTGTATTATGCCTTTCATAAAGGTTAATGAAGTTATAATCCAAGCACCTATCAAATTTATGTCTTTATTGACATTATTCTCTAGGAATAGGATGTTTTCTTTGATTCTCCTTCATTATCCTCTCCATCTCAACCTGAGTTAATCTTGATCTTTTGAACGCAGTGGATCATGTACCCAAAACCCATCCTCGTGTGAATCATGTGACTCTTGTCATAAATCTACCACCATGTCCTATCCAAGCTTTCTTGTCCATTTAAAAGAATTTCCCAACAACTTAATTCTATCTCAATTCCAAAATAGTATCATGAGGCATTTTATATTCTTAATTCTAAACCTATTTATTCTCCCATGGATTATCAAAATAGAGTTCAATTTGAGAGGGAGTCCTTTTCCAATCATGAGAAATATAGACACACAATTGGAAAATTCATTTATCTTGTGATCTGACCAAACATAACCTTTATTGTAAGTTTCGTTAGTCAACAGATAGCCAAAACCCTATTATTTCACTTGATTCAAGTATTATATATTTTGAGATATCTGAAGATTGCACCTGGTAGGTTCTCCTATACAAGAAACCACCTTTTGTAGATATCTATTTGACATTCTATATCTTATTCCAATTTTGACAGATATGTGAATGATACAAGATTGACTTCTCACTTCTTTTCTCTATTTTGGGACCATCCCATCAGTTAGCAGGGTCAGAGTAGTCTATTGTGGTTCATTTTAGCATGGAGGTAGAATATCGCACCACGGCGCATGCTTTATATGAAATTTAGTGGGTGACATCCATTATTTGAGAGCTAGGTCTCTCTATTTCTTCTCTAGAAAACCTTAAGTGTGATAAGAAGGCATCGATTTATATAACTAATAATCCTATTCTTCATGAATTGACCAAGCACATTAGGGTTGATTGTCACTTCATTAGAGATCTAATCTGTGATAGAAATGTCATTCCATCGTATTTCATGACTAGAAAATTGAAAGGACCATCATCAAACCAACAAACAAATCATTACTAATTAAGTAGAATTACATAAACAGCGGATTAACAAAAATCACTAAAAATTTAGACCATTTGCAAGTAGGTCCCCTTCCAGGAAACTTTTACTAAAGAATGCAAAACATATATATATCATGATTTGCATTGTACAAACATTGTTTCTTCTCATCTCGAGGACAACATATAACAATTGCTCTAACAAAACATATACTGAAGCAACATAAAACCTCGAGGCATACAAGACAAAATCTTCAAATCATTCATGAAACCATTATGAACTGACTCCAAGGACATGAGAGTACAGAGACAACACATCAGATTTCTATCTACAAGACACGACAGACAATACACTCAAACTGTGTTGTCACTTCTACCTCAGCTATTGTTCCTCCTCTGTAGAATGGTTTCCACCACCTCGTACACGTCTACCTAAAAATTATGGATCCCACGGGATGAGACAATTGTCCCAACGAGAGATATAACTCTCCGTCGACCATATTATTATCACAGATTAAGCATTTCTAAAATTGAGCAGAGGTTCTTTTATATTAACAGGAAGGATAAATCACTATATGAACATAATAAAGTAATCTCCTTACTTAAGGAGAACACTGCATCTACCCATGGTAGAGTTATAAATCATCTATCTACTTTGCAAGGAATGTAAAGTTACATAAATAACATCTATCAACTAGGATGTATAACTAAATTGCGCATCAATTAATGTTTCTCATATTCGATCCTTAAGAAGATATGCTACATGGCTGAACATATTTTACAATCACACTTATGCCCTGAGGAGATGAATCATACCTCGTTCATCTCCAACCGACCACAAACTTCTTACAAGTCAGTACCATACAAGGTCAATGGAAGAGTCAGTTTCCATGACCTTCCTTGTCTCAGTCAGTACGAGACCACTTAAGCTTAGTAGGACAACTTGTGTCAGCTGCAATATAGTTGTGACGGGGTATAAAGGCATCCTCTCTTAGAGATACAACATCAAATGTGCTCTCTGAGGGGAACATCTACAACAACCATCCCCCATTATGAGTCATGGTCACATAGGCACCATACTCTAAGTCATGGTCACATAGGCACCATACTCTGAGCCACAGGTCAATTCACCGTTCTCTATTAAAACTTTCTTATGAAATTATTGAGTCATGAACACTTAGGCTCCATGCCCCCACATATTCAAAAATATGCATGCTAGGCTATGCTGCGGGGAACCCGTTTCACCATTCAGCAAATTCTGACACTAATGGATCTATGGTCAGGGCAAATTTTATAGTTCCTAATGATGTATTACATGTATTACAACATTCTTTTAGCATCAAACAAATTATCATTATTAATCACAACAAATGCTACAAAGAAAAGTGTAATACATCTATCAAGTCTTTAAAACGCATTTAGATACTTGGTACATGGGATCTCAGCCCATTATCACATTATTGGGGATCCTCATCCCTTCATTTCATTATCATCATGATTACTAGATCTGGGTATTCAAACCCCTAGATCATCACATAGCATTCTTACCTCTATAACAGGTAATTATTGCCTTCAAGTCCTTAGACCAAGGTATTCGTTTTACTTGTTGTACAAGTATTTCAAAAAGCTCGCATAGTTTGATTAAACGTCTTGTCACCTCTCACTAGGCAACATCTATTCACATGGCTCACAAGGTCATTAAGCATCTTGTTACCTCTCACAAGGAAACAACTATTCACATGGCTCACAAGGCCATTAAGCACCTTATTACCTTTCACTAGGAAACAAAAATTCACATGGCTCACAAGGCCATTAAGCATCTTGTTACCTTTCACTAGGCAACAACTATTCATATTATTAATCCAAACCCTAATTCATTGCTCCACACATCTAGGAACATACATTGATATCATAAGTATTCAATCATACTTATTTATTCTCATAATTTATCATTAAATGATTAACTACACAAAGTATGAGTTTCTCTCTCATCCTCACTAGGATATTTAGTACATCATACTTTATTAACTTGGCTTAACCCTTCCTCAAGGCATGTTAGCCTACACATATCTAAGTGCATTAAACTCATTATATGTTATTGTAACAATTAACATGACACACTTCATGTGTTACTCATCTAGGTATATTGGATTTGAGGTGCATCAAGGTATATCAACCTTGAGGTGTTGGATGTGATGTTTATCATGCCTTGGTGTATCACTTCCCTCATCACTTTTAACTTGCTTAAGTTCATCAACTTATCTTGTATTAGGGTATTTCCCATCCTAATACTTTATGCACTAACTCATCACATTTATCCTGTAGTTTTTTGGCCATAAGTCACACACTTGAATTTCCCAACTATCATCAGTGATATGGACTCATCTTGGGTTAAGGTATTGTTCATATAAGGTTGTCCAATATCAACCTCTTTAGGTGTTTCACCTATCAAGGTATTAGCCACACCATTACTTGGTGTTACACTCATCACTCCTAAGAGTGTCTTTCCCTCACCTTTACAAGGTGTATAGGGTTTAATCATGTTTTTCAAGTTGAAAATATGTATTGGGTTAGGTGTATATCGATCGAGGCATCATCATATCCCTCATACCCTTACCCATTACGGTATCAACCCTTCCAATCATATGGTGTATCACCATCACCATAGATGAGTGTAACATCCTCACCTCACTTGAAGAATTTGGCCACACAATACTTTAATGTATTGTCCATCACATGTTCTAGGGTATTAACCACCTTACCACTTTTTTCATCTAGTGTATTGGGATACCCAACATATCATTTTAGAGATATGTGCTCAACACCATATCGTACAAGAGGTGTATGCTTAACCTGATATCAGTTTAGAGGTGTATGCTTGCTACCCATATCACTTTAGAGGTGTATGTGTGCTTACCCTATCGGCCTTGAGGTGTATGTGTGCTTACCATATCGGGAAAGAGGTGTATTCTTGCTTACATATCACTTTAGAGGTGTATGTGTGCTTACCATATCACTTTAGAGGTGTATGTGTGCTTCACACCATATCAGGCAAAGAGGTGTGTGTGTGCTTCACTCCATATCGGGCAAAGAGGTGTGTGTGTGCTTCACACCATATCAGGAAAAGAGGCGTGTGTGTTCTTCACACTATATCGGGCAAAGAGGTGTGTGTGTGCTTCACACCATATCGGGCAAAGAGGTGTGTGTGTGTGTTTCACACTATATCAGGAAAAGAGGTGTGTGTGTGTACTTGAACCTGATATCACTTTATAAGGAGATACCATCATGTTCAAGTTCTAGACCTTCATTCTACTTGTTCTCGTATAAGGATAACAGGTCTAAGCAACTACTAGAACTCATAAATATATAAAGTATTCAAGAAAATTTCAGAATTGAAAGTAGATCATCATGTATAGCAAGAAAGATGGTGAATAATAACATGTTTGGGTTCAAGTTATATAACCCGCCTTAAGAACAACTTCAAATCTCCAAGCTCCAAAGTTCCATGTTCCTATGGTTATAGATGACTTATCAAAAGTCCAAGTCTTGTTCACAATGCCTTCATATACAAGGAATCACAATAATTAAGAACTTGGTGAAGAAGAAAAGAAAGGAAGATCATAACCCTAGATCCATGCTTCAATCTAAGGTTGAAGACGATCATGGCCTTACCTTAGGGTTAATATTGAGATCCTTCTTGCTCCTTATCACCTTTCACAATACCTCACTACTAATGCATGATATTCTATCACTTTTGGTCTATATCCCCCTCACTTGTGGCCAAAAACACTCCACTTGGCCAATATCAACATGCTATGGCCAATATCAACATGTTAAGGATGATACCACTTTCTATGGCCGATACCCAAGCCCTATGCACGATACCACATCAACTATGCAAGATAACAAGGCTCTATGCACGATATTTAAGAGCAAGGACGTGGTAGGATTCGAAAAAGTTCACTAAGGGGTGAAAGGAAGGGTATATATACTTGAGGTTCATGGGAGAGAGTGTATATGAGGAGTCATCACCTTACCACTAGAAGGTGCCACATGGCCATGCATGGATTGACACATGTACTTGCATGCACTCCATATTTATCTTTCCATGCAAAAAAAACTTGAGGATAATGCAAGGGATAAGGGTTGGCCTCCTTTGGTTATCTTCTAGGCAAGCCACTTCCACTCACATAATTATATTCACAATTCAATCCAACCTTTCCCAAGGAAAGTTGCAAGCCGATATCCATTTCTTTATTGAGGTGATTAGCTCATTTTTGAAAATTCAAAGAGTTAACAACACGATATGGGGGTCTCCTCTTTGACTCCTTGGCCGATAGGGACTCCCATTTGACACTACAACCTGATACACTCAATACAAGCTCAAATTAGTCTTTCCATTCAACCCCTTTCTTGGTCTTTTCATCACTAAGAGTACTACCACTCATAAATGTTTCAAAAATGGTGCCTCATTCATTATCTCTTCTCTAAATTATACATAGATGAGGTAGGAACACTCCATAGGTGTTAATTTGCATTTCAACCCTATATTTTGGGTAAATTACAAATTATACCAAAATTGGTGTGCATTGTTCAAATAAGCTCAAACTTGGCATTTAGGATTTCCACAAGACACCACTTAGCATCATTCTCTCTCTTATGATACTAAAACACTTAGGGCACGTTCAACATGTGACATATTGCAATATAACCCCTCATCTTGGGTAAAATGCACTTTGGTCCAAAACAAAGGAACATTGCTCAAATAGCATTCAATCAAGACCAAACTTGGAACATAAGCGTGTCACATGAAAACAAAACTACTTAGAGGATTATATTAAAGTTCTAAGCAACTTACTTATCCAAAACAAATAGGGTTACCTCATAACCCAGTTCAGGGTCATTACAAGTTATAAACCCCTAACAAGAATTTCATCTCTGAAATCCCAGGAAAAGGGGGACATATATTATTCATTCATCATATCATCAAGTCTCCACATAACATATTAATGTCATGGAGATGCCATGGAACTTTGATCAACACAAAGTTCTTCCACACATGGTTATCATAGAATCTATCATACATGACACATACTCCATTGTCCTTTTCATTATTGACTATAGAGTCAACTCTGTGTCAGGTAAAACTTTTCTTAGTTAGAGAAACATTATACATACCTTATTTAACTCAGGTGTCAAACCTCATTGATTTGTCACCTTTCTCAACTTACAATTGTGTGTGACAAGATTATTGATTCTGCGGAGTCTTCCATACTCCTCATTCAGTTTAGCATTTCACTTCCAAGGAAAGACCAGAGTTACGTTCTGTCACCCACTTGGGACTACAAGTCTTATCATACATCTATTGTGCCATCTAATCTACTGACACAACACTAAACTTTCTTACTATTTGTACCAACTATCTCATTAGTTGTACATTCTCTTGTCATAAGGGGAGGTTACTTATCAATTAAGAACTTATCTCAGAGGTATCTCTAGATGTTATATATAAGTTACCTCAACAGATCTAGATAGAGGTATTCTAAGGAATTATTTTTTAGCTTGATAAGCTTTTCCCAAAATGATTCTACAATCGTTCCTTCGATTAGTACATCCTTATCGATGTTATGTTTATGCAGAGCATAAACCCCTAACATATGATGTCCATACTATTTTATGTAACTAGACTGATTTCACAGTTGGCCATTCCAGGTAACAAACATAAATCATCTGATTAGGAATTATGTTTTTTTTACCACATGATACTTCTTAGATACCAGAATCCTTACCTTGGTATCTGTCACATGTGTCGAAAACACATCACATCCTCATCATTTCCATCTCCCTGTTGTTATTACCAAAGCCACACATATAAAAGGATCTTTCTTTCATCTTGGGACATTACTTGATACACATATCTTTATCTTGGAATCAAAGTCCAAGACGAACTGATACTTTTCTAAGTATCCATCAATTGAACACTTTTAACTCATGCACATCAAGTGTCATCAAACTCACTTGATTGCCATGTCCCTAAAAGGAAAGAACACAAAGAAACATATTCCTCTTATCACCCCATCATTACCCAGGGTTGACTATTAAAGAGAAGAGATTATCATCTCCTCTAATTATTGCATGATCTTTCAACTATTCATGAGTCATTTACTCTTGTTTCATCCTAGGTTCCTTGCCATCAGCATAGGAATTATAAGGATGATTACATGTCATCACTCCTTTCTTTGTTATTGTCTAACATGTTCATAATCATTTTGTGATTTTATCACATTTCCCATTTCTACATCATTGGAAAAGATCTTTACTATTCACATAGGCTTTATCAGACAGGGATCATCTCCCTTTTTCTCATTCTCTTTATCATGAGGATTATACTTTTTACTTCCTCGTACATACAGATTGATCTGAGATCATCTCAGATTCCATTTAATGCACTTAAAATGTGATAAAAAAATATCCATGCCATATTTCCAATTTCGTTATACTCACTAGATTGTCTCAAAATGACTACTTGATCAGAGTAATCAGAATGATAACAATCTAAGAGTTCTATACTTACCTTATCTTCAATAGTTGAATACATGTCCAGGGTATCCAAGTACTGAGATTAGGTAGTATGCATTTTCTTTACTATTATATTCCTTACTTTTCATATCATCAAAAACATAAGACTTAGCATCCCTGGATCTTCTCCAGGCATCACCTCTACACTCATCCTCTTTCACACAGATATGAGCAATTATAAAGCATTTAAAAGAATACTGAACAGAATATAAATTCTAGTTTTCATCATTTCTTCCCTGTGTTCCCATAGGTCAATCAATAGGGGAGTCAATAATAGAAATCCTTCTTATGATTATCATATAACATCAAGAGAAGGCATATTAAAATGAAAAAGGATATATCTGATTGTTATCCCTTGCAGTCATCTACCGCTTCAGGTTGACTCAACATATAGAGTCTAGATCTTTCATGTTATTGTTTTTGCCTCTTTACATTATTGGGTTGTAACTTTCATAAGCCATGTCGAGTCTGCCTCGGTTGTTGGGTCTTTTCCTTCCTTTTTGCCCAACATGTCCATATCTATAACATGTCTTGTCCTCATACCATGGTCTTATCAGTCTCATTACCGATGTAAATGTTAAGTCAGGAGTTCTTATAAGTGGAAAGTTAGGACTTTTGCCCTGACATAATGACTATTGCCCTGGTGCACTAGGCATTTATTGCACTGGTGGCACCAAAACTTTGGCATTTTAGAACAACTAGGCAAATGTATCTAGAATTGTAGAGACCTTTCCTTCATTCTCAGTTTAGTGCCCCTCCTTGGACACTGCCATCATAGATGTACTATCTGTCTATACTTATGGAAGAGTCTACTTTCTTTCCATATGTCAATCCTTCCCACATTTTCCACTGTTCCAACATGACTATGTCATTCAGGAACCTTTTCAAAACCCAAAGTTTCTATATTGAGGACTGGTAACCTCGGTTGTAATGCTAGTATCCAGTCTACTATATGCATCATTCTTGTCCTAACTTGCATCACAAGAACATAAAAAGTAAGATTCTCTATCCAGATTGGGTCAAGATGGGAATTCTTAGGCACTCGTTCTTCTCTTTCCTGATCCCTTACACCCTCTCCTGGTGCAACAACATTGCTCTCAGCAATGTGTTCCTTGTGTTCCCCAGTCATTTATAAACTTTACCCTTTCTTTTACATAAGTAGAAGTCACTATAGGGTATACTGTAGGACACTAGCACAGACTCAACACCTTAGTCCTATGTCTATGTAAACTCAGTGAACCTTAAGATCTGATACCAAACTTGAAATGACCATCATCAAACTGACAAACAAATCATTACTAATTAAGCGGAATTACATAAACAATGGACTAACAAAAATCACTAAAAATTTAGACCATTTGCAAGTAGGTCCTCTTCCAGGAAACTTTTATTGAAGAATCCAAAACATATATATATATCGTGATATGCATGGTACAAACATTGTTTCTTCTCATCACGAGGACAACATATAACAGTTGCTCTAACAACACATATACTGAAGCAACATAAAACCTCGAGGCATACAAGCCAAAAACTTTAGATCATTCATGAAACCATTACGAACTGACTCCAAGGACCTGAGAGTACAGAGATGACACATAGGACTTCTATCTATGAGACACGATAGAGAATACACTCAACTTGAGCTGTCACTGCTACCTTAGTTGTTCTTCCTCCTCTGCAAAATGGTCTCCACCGCCTCGTGCACGTCCACCTAAAAATTGTGGATCCCACAGTGTGAGACAATTGTCCCAACAAGAGATATAACTCTCTGTCGACCATATTATTATCATAGATTAAACATTTATAAAACTGAGCAGAGGTTCATTTATATTAACAGGCAAGATAAATCACTGTATGAATAGAATAAAGTAATCTCCTTACTTAAGGACAACATTTGCATCTACCCATGGTAGAGTTATAAATCATCTATCTGCTTTGCAAGGAATGTAAAGAAACATAAATAACATCTATCAACTAGGATGTATAACTAAATTGCACATCAATCAATGTTTCTCGTATTCGATCCTTAAGAATATATGCTACACGGATGAACATATTTTACAATCACACTTATGCCCTGAGGAGATGAAGCATACCCCATTCATCTCCAACTTCCTACAAACTTCTCACAAGTCGGTACCATACAAGGTCAATGGAAGATCGGTTACCATTAGCTCCGTTGTATCGGTCAGTATGAGACCACTTAGGCTTAGCAAGACATCTTATGTTAGCTGCAATATAGCTATGTCAGGGTACAAAGGCATCCTCGCTTAAAGCTACAACGTCAACTATGCTCTCTCAGGGGAACATCTACAACAACTGTCCCTAGTTATGAGTCATGGTCACATAGGCACCATACTCTGAGTCATGGTCACATAGGCACCATACTCTGAGCCACAGGTCTATCGAGACTTTCTTATGAAATTAATGAGTCATGGACACTTAGGCTCCATGCCCCCACATATTCAAAAATATGCATTCTGGGTTATGCCGCAGGGAACCCGTTTCACCATTCAGCAAATTATGACGCTGATGGTTCTATGGTCAAGGAAACGTTTTATAGTTCCTAATGATGTATTACAACATTCCTTTAGCATCAAACAAGTTATCATTATTAATCACAACAAATGCTACAAAGAAAGGTGTAATACATCTATCAAGTCTTTAAAACACATTTAGATACTTGGTGAAATGACTGTCATCAAACCGACAAACAAATTGTTACTAATTAAGTGGAATAAACACAAATAGCGGATTAATAAAAATCACTAAAATTTAAAACCATTTTGCAAAGAGATCCTTGTCCAGAAAACTTTTACTAAAAGATACAAAACTCATACATATCATGATTTACATTGTACAACATTGTTTCATCTCATCTTGAGGACAACATATAACAGTTGCTCTATCAAAACACATATTGGAGCAACATAAAGCCTGGAAGCATTCAAGTCAAAATCTCAGATCATTTGTGAAACCAGTACGAACCAACTCCAAGGACCTGAGAGTACAAAGACAACACATAGGACGTCTATCTACAAGACACGACAGACAGTACACTCAACCTGAGTTGTCACTACTGTCTCAGCTGTTGTTTCTCCTCTACAGAAAGGTCTCCACCGCTTCGTGCTTGTCCACCTAAAAATTGTGGATCCCAAGGTGTGAAACAATTGTCCCAGTGAGAGATATAACTCTCCGCCTACCATATTATTATTGATGATAAACATTATAAAAACTAAGTAGGGGTTATTTTATGTTAATAAGCAGGATTAATCATTGTATGAATAGAATTAGATAGTCTCCTTTCTCAAGGAGAACACTGCATCTACCCATGGTAGAGTCATAATTCATGTATCTGCTTTGTAAGGAATGTAAAGAATCATAAATAACATCTATCAACTAAGATGTATAACTGAATTGTGCATCAATCAATGTTTTTTGTAATCGATCCTTAAGTAGATATGCTACATGGATGAACATATTTTAACAATCATGCTTATTCCCTGAGGAGATGAAGCATACCCCATTCATCTCTAACTGACCACAAACTTCTCTCAAGTCGGTACCATACAAGGTTAATGGGAGAGCCGGTTTCCATGACCTCATTTGTCTCGATTAGTACGAGACCACTTAGGCTTAGAAGGACATCTTGTGTTAGCTGCAATATAGTTGTGCCAGGGTACATAGGCATCCTCACTTAGAGCTACAGCATCAGTTGTGTTGTCTTAGGGGAACATCTACAACAACCGTCCCCAGTTATTGAGTTATGGTCACACAGGCACCATACTCTGAGCCATGGTCACATAGGCACCATGCTCTTAATCCATGGTCACAAGGGCACCATGCTCTAAGCCACGGGTCAGTTCACCATGCTCTTATTGAGACATTCTTATGACATAATTGAGTCATGGACACTTAGGCTCCATGCTCCACATATTCAAAAATATGTATTTCGGGTTATGACGCGGGGAACTCATTTCACCATTCAGCAAATTCTGACGCTGATGGATCTATGGTCAGGGCAACATTTTATAGTTCCTAATGATGTATTACATGTATTACAACAGTCTTTTAGCATCAAACAAGTTATCATTATTAATCACAAAAAATGCTACAAAGAAAGGTGTAATACATTTATCACGTACTTTTCAACTCTTTAAAACACATGATACTTGGGATCTCAGTCCCTTATCATATTACCGTGAATTCTCATCCCTTCACTTCATCATTGTCATGGTTACTAGCTTTGGGTATTCAAACCCTTGGATCATCACACAACATTGTTATTTCTATAACATATAATTATTACCTCAAGGTCCTTTGACCGAGGTATTCATTTTATTTGTTGTACAAGTATTCCATATGGCTCACAAGGCCATTACACATCTTGTCACCTCTCATTAGGCAACAACTTATTCCTATGGCTCACAAGGCCATTACACATCTTGTCACCTCTCACTAGGCAACAACTTATTCATGTGGCTCACAAGGCCATTACACATCATGTCACCTCTCACTAGGCAACAACTTATTCATATGGCTCACAAGGCCATTACCCATCTTGTCACCTCTCACTAGGCAACAACTTATTCATATGGCTCAGAACTTGTTATACAAGGCTTATGTAATAAGAGAAATACAACATTCCCATCATTAGGGTTAGGGTTTCCCTTTATAGCTGAATAGGGTTTCATGTTCATATTATTAGTCCAAACCCTAATTCACTACTCCACACATCTAAGAGCATTCATTGATATCATAAGTATTCAATCATACTTATATTTTCTCATCATTTATCATTAAATGATACAATACACGCATGTGTTTCTCTCTCATTCTTACTAGGATATCGAATACATTAGACTTTTGATTCAATCCTCCTCTTTGAGGAATATTAGTCCATCATTAACAATTCACATTATCTTTCATTTAATACCACGTTCAACATATGTTACTCAATCAATCACACATGATTGAAGTGTCACTTCCATATTGGTATCAAGATGAGTGTGTTATCATATTATACTTTAAATACATCCTTTACTTTATGTCATATATTCATATCGTCATGTGGTATAACCACATCACCATGTCATGTTTTGATGGTGTGAACCCTAATCAACATATCGTGTACTCACATCAGATGGGCTATCACTTAGATCTTATTACTTCAGATTAGTATTGTATCAGGTATGAACTAGATGATTGACCCCATATCGGATATAAGCTTTGTGTTTGGTGCCATATCATGCATAATATATGCCCCATATCGGGCATCCATATTGGGTAACATATCGGACATCCATATCAGGTATCATATCAGGCATTCATCTTAGGTAGCATATCGGGTTACCATTTAAGGTAGACCCTGAAAATCATATCTCCTTCATTCCTTCAAGGATCATACTTATCATTTAATTACTTGACAAGCTAATGGTCTTATTAAATTCTCATACCACCATTCATTACACAAAAAGGGGAGTATATTGGATTCCAATCCCTCATCTAGGGCTTTCCACTAAATAGGTTACATCATGCCATATCATGCATGAAGTATGAGTGTAAACTTCATATCATTCACAAAATAAAAGTCAGTGCTATTCTTTATCAATCTAGAGATATCATTCATCTCATACATGTGGTATCATCCACCACTCATCTCAGTTTATTCATCATCTTGGGTTTCCAATTCTATGTTGATTAAAGTGTTCATTACCTCTATATCATGTAAGAGTTGTAGACTAGACTTGTATCGTGCACAAGGATAAGTGGGGTATCTCTCATATCATGCAACAAGCATGACTCATATCGTGTATGATCTAGCATCCATCTTCATATCGGGTTAACCCTATCTAGGGTTTCATATCAGGTAAATGTATTCCAACCATATCGGGTTACATTTTGTTCTTGAATCCATACCTTGTATCATACATTAGGGTTTACTTAAGCATTCATATTGTGCATCAAATGTGTGTACTTCGAGGTATCAGATACCAAAGATACATTACACGATCATATCATGCAAGAGCACTTGCTATTCCTTACTCATATCGGGTTACCCAAATTAGGGTTTCATATCGGCTTTCAAGTATACTTTAAACCTTATATCATGCAAAGAGTCTATTCTTGACTCCATATCATGCAAGCATATCATGTAAACATATCGAGCAAGAAAAGTCTACACATACCCATATCGGTTTCGAGCTACTTGTGTGTAAGCTCAAACCCGATATCACTTTATGAAGTGATACCATCTTCTTCAAGCACTATACCTCCATTCTAACTATTATAGTTCATGGAAATAGGTCTAGGAAACTACTAGAACTCATAATTTCATCAACTATTTCAGAATATTTCGGAATTAAAAGTAGTTCATTAATTGTAGCAATTTAAGTGATCAATAATAACATGATAGGGTTCAAGTTATATAACCCACCTTGTGAACAACTTCAAAGCTCCAAGATCCAATGCTCCGCATCTTAAGGTTGAATAAGAACGTCTCCAAGGTCCAGGGCTCATTCACAACTCCTCCATGGATAAGAGATCCCCATAGTTAAGCACTTGGTGAAGAAGGAAAGAAAAGAATATCCATAACCCGATATCCTACTTCAACCAAGGTTGAAGGTGACCGAAGCCTTACCTAAAGCTTGGTGCTCGAGCTCACCTAGCTCCTTGAGCTGATTTGCACGATACCTAAGGGTATTTGCATGATATCTCCAAGGGGAGTGTTTATGAGGATCGTAAACTTTCATAAGTTGGTGAAAGGTGAAGTATATATACTTTATTTCATGAGATAAAGCATATATGAGGTGTCTACACTTTAAGCCACTAGATGACATGTGGTCATGCATGGTTGACACGTGGTCATGCATGAACACATGTATATATTTCCATGAAAAAGTCTTGGGGATTACCTAGAAACAATATCTTGGCCCTTACTTATCTTGTTGGGCAAGTTATCTCATCTTTATCTCATTAAATAAGCAATCCGATACACTTTTTTAAGGAACTTTGAAACCCATCATGGGCCACCTCCTTGAGGTTCTCTTACCATCATGGCCTTTTCCAAGGCTCAACAAACCAATAGGAGTCTCCCACTTAGGCTCCTTGGCTGATAGGTCTCCTTATATCAAGTCTACAACTCAATACAATGCATATAAGGCTCTTGCCTTCAACTCATTCTTGGTCTTTCATTACCTAAAGTATCATCACGCAATGGTGATTCAAACATAGCGCCCCCTTCTTTATATTTCCTCTAAAAGATTCATAGAGGGAGTAGGGATAGTCTAGAGGTGGTAATTACATTTTAACCCCACATATTGGGTAAATTACAATTTGTACCAAAATTGGTGTACAAGGTACTACCATTATTCAAACGAGTTGTAACTTGGGATTTAGGATTTCCACAAGCCACCAATTATCATCATTCTCTTTCTTGAGATACTAAAACACTTAATACTCATTCCACATATGTCATTTTAGAATATAACCCCTCATCTTGGGTAAATTGCACTTTTCACTCAAACTTTCATATAATGCACAATTAGTTTGCAATTAAGCTCAAACTTTGAAAAAAACTTCACAAGAAGCCTTAATTACTTTTCAAAAGATTAGAACCAGTTGGTAAGTAACTTATTTAAGCAAAAATTCTAGGGTTAGGCCATAACCCAGGTCAAGGGTATTACACTTGGTACTTGGGATCTCAGCCCATTATCACATTATTGGGGATCCTCATCCCTTCATTTCATTATCATCATGATTACTTGATATGGGTATTCAAACCCCTAGATCATCACATAGCATTGTTACCTCTTTAATAGGTAATTATTACCTTCAGGTCCTCATACCAAGGTATTCATTTTACTTGTTGTACAAGTATTTCACATAGCTCGCATAGTTTGATTAAACATCTTGTCACCTCTCACTAGGCAACATCTATTCACATGACTCACAAGGCCATTAAGCATCTTGTTACCTCTCTCTAGGAAACAACTATTCACATGGCTCACAAGGCCAATAAGCATATTATTACCTTTCACTAGGCAACAAGTATTCACATGGCTCACAAGGACATTAAGCATCTTGTTACCTTTCACTAGGCAACAACTATTCATATTATTAATCCAAACCCTAATTCATTGCTCCACACATCTAGGAGCGAGCATACATTGATATCATAAGTATTCAATCATACTTATTTATTCTCAACATTTATCATTAAATAATTAACAACACAAAGTATGAGTTTCTCTCTCATCCTCACTAGGATATTGAGTACATCATACTTTATTAACTTGGCTTAACCCTTCCTCAAGGCATGTTATCCTATACTTATCAAAGTGTATTAAACTCATTACATCTTAATGTAACAATTTACATGACACACTTCTTGTGCTACTCATCCAAGTATATTAGATTTGAGGTGCTTCAAGGTATATCAACCTTGAGGTTCTGGATGTGATGTTTATCATGCCTTGGTGTATCACTTCCCTCATCACTTTTAACTTTCTTAATTTCATCAACTTATCTTGTATTAGGGTATTTCCCATCCTAATACTTTATGCACTAAATCATCACATTTATCATGTAGTTTATTGGCCATAAGTCACACACTTGAATTACCCAGCTATCGTCAGTGATATGGACTCATCTCGGGTTAAGGTATTGTTCATATAAAGTTGTCCAATATCAACCTCTTTAGGTGTTTCACCTATCAAGGTATTAGCCACACCATTACTTGGTGTTACACTCATCACTCCTAAGAGTGTCTTGCCCTCACCTTTACAAGGTGTATAGGGTTGAATCATGTTTGTCAAGTTGAACACATGTATTGGGTTAGGTGTATATTGATCTAGGCATCATCATATCCCTCATACCCTTACCCATTAAGGTATCAACCCTTCTAATCATATGGTGTATCACCTTCACCGTACATGGGTGTAACATCCTCACCTCACTTGAAGAATTTGGCCACACCATACTTCAATGTATTGGCCATCATATGTTCTAGGGTATTAACCACCTTACCACTTTTGTCATCTAGTGTATTGGGTTACCCACCATATCATTTTAGAGATATGTCCTCAACACCATATCATCCAAGAAGTGTATTCTTAACCCAATATTTGTTTAGAGGTGTATGCTTGCTACCCATATCACATTAGAGTTGTATGTGTGCTTATCATATCGACCTTGAGGTGTATGTGTGCTTGCCATATCGGGAAAGAGGTGTATGCTTGCTTAAATATCACTTTAGAGGTGTATGTGTGTTTACCATATCACTTTAGAGGTGTATGTGTGCTTACCATATCACTTCAGAGGTGTATGTGTGCTTCACACCATATCGGGAAAAGAGGTGTGTGAGCTTCACACCATATCGGGAAAAGAGGTGTGTGTGTGCTTCACACCATACTAGGCAAAGAGGTGTGTGTGTGCTTCACACCATATCGGGCAAAGAGGTGTGTGTGTGCTTGAACCTGATATCACTTTATAAGGTGATACCATCATCTTCAAGCTCTAGACCTTCATTCTACTTGTTCTAGTGTAAGGATAATAGGTCTACGAAACTACTAGAACTCATAAATATATCAAGTATTCAAGAAAATTCAGAATTGAAAGTGGATCATCATGTATAGCAAGAAAGATGGTGAATAATAACATACTTGGGTTGAAGTTATATAACACATCTTAAGAACAACTTCAAAGCTCCAAGATCCAAAGCTCCATGTTCCTATGGTTGAAGATGACTTATCAAAAGTACAAGGCTCGTTCACAATGCCTTCATATATAAGGAATCACCATAGTTAAGAACTTGGTGAAGAAGAAAATAAAGGAAGATCATAACCCTAGATCCATGCTTCAATCCAAGGTTAAAGATGATCATGGCCTTACCTTAGGGTTAAGATTGAGATCCTTCTTGCTCCTTAGCACCTTTCACGATACCTCACTACTAATGCACGATATGCCATCACTTTTGGCCGATATCCCCCTCACTTGTGGTGAAAAACACTCCACTTGGCCGATATCAACATGTTCTGACCAATATTAAACATGCAATGGTTGATACCACTTGCTATGGCTGATACCCAAGCCATATACATGATACCGCATCAACTATGCACGATACCAAGTCTCTATGCAAGATATCTAACAGCAAGGAGGTGGTAGGATTCGAAAAAGTTCACTAAGAGGTGAAAGGAAGGGTATATATACTTGAGGTTCATGGGAGAGAGTGTATATGAGGTGTCATCACCTTACTACTAGTAGGTGCCACATGGCCATGCATGGATTGACACATGTACTTGCATGCACTCCATATTTATCTTTCCTTGAAAAATAAAAACTTGAGTATAATGCAAGGGATAAGGGTCGGCCTCCTTTGGTTATCTTCTAGGACAAGCCACTTCCACTCACATTATTTTATTCACAATTCAATGCAACCTTTCCCAAGGAAAGTTTCAAGCCAATATCCATTTCTTTATTGAGGTGCTTATATCGTTTTTGAAAATTCAAATAGTTAACAACACGATATGGGGGTCTCCTCATTGGCAACGTGGCCGATAGAGACTCCCATTTTACACTACAACTCGATACACTCAATACAAGCTCAAATTAGGGTTTCCATTCAACTCTTTCTTGGTCTTTTCATCACCAAGAGTACTTCCACTCATAAATGTTTCAAAAATGGTGTCTCATTCATTCTCTATCCTATAAATTATACATAGAGGAAGTAGGAACACTCCATAGGTGGTAATTTGCATTTCAACCCTATATATTGGGTAAATTACAAATTGTACCAAAATTGGTGCACACAGTACTAGCATTGTTCAAACAAGTTCAAACTTGGCATTTAGGCTTTCCACAAGACATCACTTAGAATCATTCTCTCTCTTATTATGCTAAAACACTTAGGGAACGTTCAAAATGTGATATATTGTAATATAACCCCTCATCTTGGGTAAATTACACTTTGGTCCAAAACAAAGGAACATTGCTCAAACAGCATTTAATCAGGACCAAACTTGGAACATAAGTGTGTCACATGACAACAAAACTCCTTAGAGGATTATATTAAAGTTCTAAGCAACTTACTTAGCCAAAACAAATAGGGTTACCTCATAACCCAGGTTAGGGTTATTACAAGAATGGACTGCTTATATCTTCACCAAGCCACTTTCACCTTCATCCTTATACTAAAAGCATGGAAGGCTAGGAATATATGATGTGTACTATCTAGATTGAAAGCTTTGGTGGTATTTTATGTATTTATTATCTCTATAAAAGCTAAATATAATGAATCTACTTAGGCTCATTAGCATTGGTTTGGTTTATGTTATGTTGTCTACAGTATACTATACCTTGAGTCGAGTCAATATGTTACCCTTTGATCTCCTCTCATATCATACTAAGAATTTCTCTTCAAAAAACAATAAGGAATACATATTTTATTATTTATACAAGTTTAGAGAAATTCAAATAAATTTATTGTATAAAGGATAGCATTTAAAAGATGTTTATGGTAATAGAAATAATTAGAAAAGAAAGATACATAAAGATGAAACATAGTGAAATTATATTTCGGATGGACACTTTGATTTTAGATTTCTAAGATGTATTTACACATTAATAAGGTACCGGTAGTTAGTTGTGTATTATAAAAACTAATTGCATAAAAGAAAACAGTAAAATAGTAATAAGACTTTTTAGAGTTATAACACCACATGTCTTTTGGGTGAAAATATTTAACATGAGTAACTTCTACGATCATACCTGACACCGTACTACTGACTTTGACACAATGAATTTGTAAAATAGCATTTTGTGTCAATATGATATTTCAATGTGTGGTACCTTTCTAGATACTAGACATGGGGCATCCAACTAGTGACATAGTGTGTGACATTGAGTTGTCGTAAAAAAAGGCCGAGGGTGACCATATACAATTGACATTAGATCCTAGAGGCATATTTCTTCATGGGAAAGTGTCCTCCTGTGCAATAAGGTGTGGGAATGCAAGGGGGAAGAAAAGGATGGAGGTGAAGGTGATCTCAACGTGCATTTAGAGGCAATCCCAAGAGATGAAAGGGATCTAAATTGCAATGTCAGTAGGTGGTATAAATGATCCATGCTTGGATATCATTTTTTGGAGGCAGGATGGAACATTTAGCATGTAGCTAATTGTGAGGAGGTGTGCACACTTATATAAATTTTCTCGGTATGAAGACAAAGTGGAGGAGACCTGCAGTGTTGATGAGAGATCTAAGATCATTTTTGTTACATATTAAATGGTTGTCTTGGTATGGAACATAACTACAAATTAGAGGAACCAAAAAAACACAATTTGGAGGAGATATAAGGGATCATAAACTCACCATATTTCTCCTCACAACCTCTACTAGGATCCAACTTGATGTGATGGCTCCCCTCTCCTAGATATAAACATTGGAATCAAAAAAATGTTTCATAAATATTGAAAAGCGCAATCCATATATTTGTACAAGGTTTCTTGGAACTCCAAATGACATAAATTTATGCAATAGGTTGTGAACATTTCATACTAAGATTAAAAAATTCTTAAGACAAATTTTTGGAAACTAATTCTTTCCTTAATTTACTTTTCTATTTTAGAGTGCAAGCATCCTCAAATCCCACATCCAATGGTGTTACCAACCTCAGAACTATTTTCTTCTCCAATTGTTGCTTCTCATAATATGGTTGAAGGTGATATCTTGTCATTTCATAAAGGCATAGTTTGTGCACGTGGCGGCCTTCTTGTGCAACATCTTCTAGATGCCATACAGGGTGCGACTTGCTACAGTGAAGGACCTATTCTTGGATGTTGCATCTACTGTTGTAAATCTTTGGTTGGCTAAACGTTGCCCTATGTCTTTGGTGCCTTATATTGCTAGTGCTCCCTTGACACCTCTTTTTAAACTTGACAATAGCATTCGTCTCATCGTAGTTGGGACCATTTGACATCTCTCATTTCTAAGATTGTAGCAAAGGGAGTAATACCAAACATTGTATCATATCTTCAGGATCACCAAGTTGATGTTGGTATTTATGGGGTATTGAAGCCCTTTTGCATGTCGTGACATACCTCGTCCATGATAAGAGACATGTTCACACACACACACACACACACGTTGGCTCTTGTATATTTCTCTAATGCCTTCAATATGATTTACAAGATCAACATTTTTTGTGAGTTTTCGTCTCCACTGCTCGGCTATTGCCCATTGGGTTTAATTTTGTTATTCTTTTCCTGCTCATCTTTACTTGCATCAGGGTGAGTATATTTTGTCCTCTGCTAGGGTCCAACAAGTTGACCCACTTGAATCACTTCTTTTCTCATTCTTGGTGAATAGATATTCATCTCAATTTAATTACATTTCTTAGACTAACTTTACATTCTAATGTAACATTTTATCCCATAGTTTAGTTCATGTTGCCTTCCACTTCTATAATTATTCATAAATTGATTTTTCCATCTTTTTAGACAATTTATGGGTTGTTATGATTAAATCTGAAGTTTATCACTATTTTTGTGTGTAGTGATTTTGTTAATCAACATTACTTTGTTTTGTGCAGGGAGTGTTGTATTATCAAGAATTTATTTATGGCCAGTCACAATTTAGTCAAGGAGAATAAAAACAATTCATGTCATTTTTTTGTTATCAAGAAAAGAAATTTATTTGTGTGCCATCAAGTTATTTCTTTGGCTGGGTGCCAAGACAAATAATAAATAGTTTCCTTAACGAGAGGAGGAAACAAAACACCAGTATGATCCTTGTATTGTATGGAAATGTTACATCGTTGTTTCCCAAACCAGTCCGACAATCCGTCAACCAAAGTTTTCTTTCCTTTATCCATCGAGGCAAAAAAACTAATAAAGCAATATCGACGAGACTTCCAAAGGCCACGACAATTGTAACCAATCGATCTCGGCATAAATCATTCACAGATCAACTCATTAAATAAAGTGATCATGGCACATTGCCGAGGCACACTTACATCTATTGACCAAGAGAAATATCATCACTTCGAATGCTTGGAAACGTTACCGGCAACCAATTCAAAGTGGAAAGCAATGGGATTATTTTAATGCAAGTAAAGACAACACTACCGGAGGTTCCGGGAAACCATGGATAGATTAACACATCGATTACTTGGCAAATAATCTATGGACCAAGACCATCACCACCTCCCATTTGTGCTTTTATTCTAGAGGTTTGCTATGTAGACATATTTTGGAACTTAAAACGGAACCCCAAACAATCTCTACCACATGTTACAAAGTACAACAAATAAAATAATGTATTTTATCTGTAACATGTGGTGGAGATTGTTTGAAGTTTTATTTTGAGTTTCAAAATGGTGTCCACCTAGTATTTGTCTTTATTCTTCATGAATATGTCACATCAAATCTCTGAAGGAAAGGAAACAATAAAGGAGATGGCCCGACATAAGATTGAGAATGGAAAGTTTCTAATTATTTGAGATAAAGTAATTGATTATGAATCACGCTCGCAATGCCATCCCGTGAAACCAGGTTTCCAGTAGGCCATCGAGGGTAACAGGTCGTCCACCTTCCGTAGGCACCCCCTCCTCTATTGTAGGACTCTCTCTCCAGCGATCCATCGAAGACAGAAGTCACGAAGGTCAGACATTCAGAAGTCGGCCACCACAGATCATCAACTAGAAATCCGCAACCATCAGTGGATAGACAAAGGTCGGCAACCACAGTCAACCACCCATCAACCACCGGCCACCATACACAGATCGATTGTCCTACTCATAGAATGAGTCCCACAGACTCTTGGATTTCGTTTACAACAGTATAAATTAGACCCTACAGCCACCAAGCCAAAGGGTTGGACTCCTTGTGAGCCAACTCTTAATATCCCGTTGGTCCTTCCTTCCTTGCTCCAAGTCTAGAGACTATCGACCTGGTTAGTGTCGTTGATCTAGTTAGACCATCGACTTCTAGACTTGGCAGATAACCAATCCTTCCATCATTGATAGCAGTCCTTCCGCACATTCCATTCACCTGTTATGCCTCATCCGTGGACCAAATGCAAGAAAAGAGGATGATGAAGAAGAAGGGTCACCCGATAATAATCCTAGGCGGACTATATTGCCACATCTCTTCTACTCATTGAGATGATGGCTATGTTCTTCCTTTTACTTATTATTTGTACTGATCTTGCTATGAGTTGCAACTAGTTCCTTACGTTATGATGCGGGGAGTAGCCTCACTATTTGTTTTTGTTCTTTTACTCCATCCATGTCCGTATGAAACTTATTACATGTTGAATAAATCATTTTATACTTGTGTCCTTGTTCGGCTAACACGTTTACATGGTTGTGTTGATCTTAGGTGAAGAGAACTTTGAACCCAAGATCTACAATATTGATTAGGGTTTTTTAAAACTCTTGATGAGATTCGAATAGGTGTTTTTTTCAGGGTGACAAGTACAAGATATCTAGATAACACGATATCGAGCCTAGAGTGATATCTGTTCAAGTTCAATCCTAACACCGAAAGGGGGATTTACCTGGCCTCCATGTTTGTTTATGTGTGTTTGTAATGCAATGAGAGATTAAACATAGGTAGTGGTGGTGAAAACCTACTCACCCTTGTGTATCCATCCATATGATGATCTTAGTTATTTCTGTCTTTAATTTCTACACATTAATTGTAATTAATTAGATCCATCTTTTGTGTTAAATATTCTTCCTAGTTCAGTTAAATTGATCAATCAATTCTTAACAATGTCATCCTTTTGGAGTCGATCCTCAACTATACTACAATAAGACATATCCTCTTGGGGCGGCATTATTGTACATTTATTTTTGTAAACTCTAAGAATTCCATTCCTAGTGAATTTACTTGTCTGATAATATCCATATAAAATTTTGGCGTTGTTGTGGGGACAACAAAATTAGTGATTAATTTTATTTTATTAGGACTAGTTAGGATTTTATTTTATTTTTGACATCATTTAAAATATTCTTGATTCAGATCTTACTAAACACCCTCTGGATTCTTACTTTGTTTTAGCATGATACACAATTTCATTATTTTTTAGGCATCATTTTAATATGGAGTGGTCGAGGCCGCAGTGCAAATGATGGCATATGTGTGGTTATTATAGCCATACATCTATAAGCTACCCCAACACCTTTCCAAAACTTAGAACACAAATGTGAAGGATTCATGTCCAACATAATGCCATGAGATACTAATGTGGGTATAATGACAACTATAATTCACAATGCTCGGGAGGCCATAATGAGGAGCCTTACTACACAAGTCAATTCTATAATGAAGGGGGCTTCAATCAACATTATTTCAAAGACTACTTTGATCTGTCATGCTATGAAGATCAATTACCCTACATGGCGGACTACACCTAGCAATGTGGAGGAAGCTACGTCACGCGCAATGCTATGAACATCACCCTTCATCCGATATGAGTAATAGGTTGTATGCTCTCAATAAAATGATCACCGAAGAAGATGGTCAACAAAAAAGGATACTTGCAAACATGGTTGAGTTTGTACAACTCATCATATCTACTAAGGAGCTAAAGAGCCAATAGGAAAGTTACCAAATTTGTTTTCCATTTAATTTTGTCTTTCATAGATAGCATAGTGGCTAGTTATTTTCTTATTACTTTATTTCAATTGAGTCAATCTTGGGATTTTATCAATCTTACAAACACAAAGTTGTCTATGGTCCATAATTTTTGCAATAAAATCATAATTCACAACTGATAGGCCTTATCATTGCATACGTGCATTTTATAAACTTACAATTGGAATAAACTCATATTTCGAGTGAATTTTAAAATGCAAAATTCTAAAAACCACATTTTTAGTAAAGTTATGTACTAAAAATTGACCCAGATGCAATAACATCCAGAATGATTTTTTTAGCAAATTTCAAAACTTAGACTTGCACCTAATGTGAATTGATGTGGGCTTTGACTTTTAACAAAGATCTCACCATTTCTATCAATGAATTCATTTATGCACCCCATTTGGTTTTTCTAATCCCCGTGTCATTGTGACATAAAGAATAATCCATCACAAGATGGTCTTCTCCCATGTTACCTCAAGAGCCAAAAAGGATTGATAAAATACACTTGTTTGTATGGCTTTATGTATATAATAGTGAGCGAGTATCTTCCACAATCCATCTAAGAGGATATCGATGATTGTGTTGTTTGTGATGTTTGAATGAAGAAGAGTGGCCAAGTGGAGAGGATGGGGGGCACAAACAAGGTCTTAGTATAATCGATTCTGGCTTAAACTTTTTTTTACAAAATGGTATGTGTCGTTTTATGTTTTAGACATAATCACAAAGTTTGTTGAAGGGTTTGTGTTGACACTACACTTTAGTTTAGTCAATGAACGAATATGATGAGATCAATTCTCTAACTAATGATTGAATCGTCATCTTTTTCCATATTTCCCCATAATTTTACCTATTTAATCAACCTATTTGTCCATTTTTTTTAGACAGAGACTCACGGATGAAGAACGCACTTTATCTAGACAGAAGTGTGTTGGCTATTTAGGATAACGAGTTTCAATCCAAACAAAGGATAGTTTACCCAACTTAGTCAATCTCCGCAAGTATATGGAGGTAGTATAGTCAAGGTCGAACACAAGGAGCTTAACTAATTTAATTGAGTGCAACAGCACTAAAGTTCAACAATCTAGATCAGTTTTAAGGAGATGAAAATGTTTGTCTAAACGTAGAGAATTCAGATTCTAACAGCAGAAAAATTTAGATTTTTAACTAGCAAGTAAGAACTACTAAAAGAAGTTTGATTTTAGAAATATAGGAAATCTTGGACATTAGGATTTCATTCACACATCATAGAAATCAAAGGAACACAATAATTTAAACATACATAAGTTCTTATTTCAAGGAAAGGTTGTGTTGCATTTCACCTCCCGGTGTAAATGCAACGATCGCAACCTAAAACAACACTTTCGTGTATGAATTTCTCTTTTGATCACAACATGTTCCTCAACTCCTTCCTCTCTACTCTCGTAGAAGAGGAAGAGTTGCCAAGAAGAGCACCTCCATGCATTCCTACTTATCTTCCCAGATCAAGTAAGAAAGCAGAAAACATGCACATAAAGTGGCCAGCAATACATGCAAGAAAAGAGTAAAACAGTACTTTCATGGTAAAGAAACAAGAAACATAGTATTTAGTGTGAAATTACTTGTTCCATACATGCTATGATATGGGAGTTACTCTCCCATGCTCAAGAAAAGAATAATTACTCGTCCATAACCATGTCTTGCAGGTTTGTTATAGAAATTTCAGATCTAAACATGATTTAGAAGGGAAAAGACAAAGAGAACTAAAGATGTAACCACAAGAAGGAAGAATTCTAGCTTGAGGACAAAATTCTCCTTCTTTAGCTGCTCCAAGATGAACTAGCTCCTTTCCCAAGAAGCAGCATGAAGTTGGGGAAGCTTGGCTGCACCTTGGAGAAGACAATGGAGAAGAAGAGAAGAAGAAATGGCCTCCTTATGCAAGAAACCACCTTAGATCTCTCCAAAATCGCCTTCCTCTGTTCTCCTCTAGCTCTGGGATGAGAAAAACTTCTCAAATGACCCAACATAACCGTACCTTACCTTCCCTCCTTGTTTAAAATCAAATTATGAATTTTTGTATTTCTGAAACTACCAGGTGCACGTCATGCATTTGCAGTGCACATCGTGCACCTACAGTGCGATTTGCATCAGGCTGAACTGCGCAAAGCGTGCACTGAGGATATGCATGTCGTGTGACTTTCCTGAACTTTCTTTGGTTGTTTACATTCCAGGTGCACGCCGTGCGTTTGGATTCCGGTGCACTTCTGGAAACTTACACATCGTGCGCTTTTTTCATGCACGTCATGCGTTCTTTTGGCTGGGAGAACGGAATTTTCTCTGGAAAGGTGCACGCCATGCATTTGTCCTACACGCCGTGCATTCTGCTGTTATAGCAGAATTAAATTCTAAATTTAGCTCTTTTGTGGCAAATCTGCAATGCAAGTTATGAAATAAGTAGAATAATAAAAGATGGCAAAAGTAATATGAAAAGAGACTGAATTATATCACAATGAACCAAATTTGTATTTGATAGCATGTGAAAAGATGATATATAAATCACACAACAAATCCCCCTAAGCTTGAACTATTGCTTGTCCTCAAGCAAAAAGGAACATGGCTATTTTCTAGGAGAAAAATTAGTTCATGCATGGATGAAATGAAAAGAAGATATGCAATCAGCTCAGTCAACTATGTACTTTGTGCTTCTGTTCATTGTTATCATCTCAAATTTTTCAACATCCAAGATAGATAAATTAAGTTCAGCATGGTTGGTTTCAAATTAAACGAAAAGCTCAACTAGACAACACTAAATAGAATTTGGATAATCAAGCCAAACAGTCAGTGCGTGTACATTACAGGTTTTCAGCTAGTATGAATATAAAATGATCAAACTGCTGTTAACATTAACGAAACTTAGTTGCACTCTTTTTCATAAGGATGTGATAATGAAATTTTTGGGTTTCCGACATTCGGCTGCTAATTTAGGCTTATGCTCACGAGGAATGTCAGTTGAGGTGTTGTTTTTACCCTCTTTTGATTTTCATATCACCTAACCATCGTTGCCAGATCGGACTCACACTAGGCTAGCATAATATGTGGGCCATATGCCATATTTTATTGGGTAAATATTGATGGGCAACACCAAAGAGTCAACAAGAATGTTAAAGTTAACAAGATTTAGATCATTCTTTTGAAAAAATTTCACTGAAAAATCGATTGTAAATGGACTAAAAATTTGGCGAGTATCCCGTATTATAAAGAGTATTGCAAGTTAATTATTCTACAAAAATTTGAAACCATTACATGTATTGAGTAGTCCAAGATGTAAAAATTTGAGATATCAAACCACAAACACAAATCACATCAAAGTACATGGGAATTTTCAACTTCCATTTCATTCAAACATGCTCTTAATTTTTCTCTCTTAAATATAGCCAAAACACATAGAGGACAGAAAATTTCAGCATGCTAGAGGGGGTTCGTTCTTAATAAGATAGTCTCAAATCATATAAATTTTGCCATCAAGGAAAAACAACTAACACAACTGACTCAAAAAAAGGAAATGCTAAAAGAAAACTACAACTACTGGCCAGTTGTGCTCCCCCTAAGCTTGAAATCAGCACTGTCCTCACTGCCTCAATCGAACTTACAGAGTTCACAACCGGATACCTATTGTGAATGGAATCAGAAAAAGGATCTGTCGCTCCCCTGATCAGGGAAGAACTGACTGACAATATCAGGGATGTCCATCGGCTGGGCGGATGAGTCAGGCTGCTACTCATGGAACTGTTGTGGTTGGTGCTCTTTAGACTGTGGTTGGTGCTGGGGAAAATCGTGCTATGGAACTTCGGTCTGCTGCCGAGGAGGAGTCTGGAAAGCCTGTGGGGTAGGGTAGTGGCCCTGAGAGATGTGCCACGCATCCATCCTATTGACCATGTCATACATGGTGGTGTACTGCGCACTCAAGTGATCAAACCGGGTGTCATTTTGTGCGCTCATCTGGTCAAGGTGAGTGTCGATGTGGTCAAATCTCTGTTGCACGTAGCCGTAAAGGTGATGCACATCTGGCATCATCCAACTGTACTCTATCTGAGTATTGGTGGACGGTGGTAGTGGAATAGGGGTTGATGGTGTAGGCGATGGTGTAGATCTACTGGCACCTCGAGTGGGTGTCTCCTCATCTGCCTCTGGTTGTAATTCCACCTTCCAAGTGGCCTTGTTCTTGATGTCGTTTCGAGCTGCATCAGGAATGGTTATGAACTGCTTCTTGGTGATAAAAACCTTGAATTTAGATGTGTTGTTTCCATGTCTTGAGATCAGACCACAAGAGATGAGATAGTTGATATCTACAAGGTTCTTTCCCGGTGCATGTTCTAAATCACCCACATCTAATCCCAACTACATTGTAAGAATACTTATCAGCCCTCCACACATAATGTCACCAGCCTCCCTTTTCTTCTGCTTTTTTTGTGTCAAGAA
The DNA here is from genome assembly GCA_963693085.1 of Alisma plantago-aquatica. Taxonomy (NCBI): domain Eukaryota; kingdom Viridiplantae; phylum Streptophyta; class Magnoliopsida; order Alismatales; family Alismataceae; genus Alisma; species Alisma plantago-aquatica. The sequence goes on from OY856410.1 coordinate 971,737,384, forward strand.
GCTTATTAACAATGTAGTAGCCAGTAATAATTTTCTCATTGTTCACCAAACACCATAAGAAAAAGAGATCAGTCTTTCCTACTACACCTTGAGTTTCATTTTTAGTGAAAGGCCATGTGCTAAGAAGATGATGCACAACTCGGAAAACTAGATTATGGATTGCTGAAGCCCGATAGTTCCTTGCTCTATGCACCATTTCACAAGTGATTTCAGACTAGAAAGAGTCACAATGGAAGGCTGGAGGATAATCAGTGTAGCCACCATAATTGCATTTAAGTAAAACACAAAACCGCTTAAGATCCATAGAAAATGATTTGTTTAAAAGTCGAAAACTAATTTTCAGATAAGGTGCACTGTGTTTTTGTGGGTCATTCTTGGCCTTGAAAGTTGTGAGAAACTCATAAACTAGGCAGGGATAAGTTTTAGCAACTCTGGTGCAAAGGTAGTGCAAACCCAAAAATGTTAAATGGTCTACTACCACATTCTTGAAACCCAATTTGTTAAGGGTTTCTTCGCACATGTAGCGGGAGGGAAGAACACGCCTGGTTATGAGAAACAAGTAGTCGGCGTCCTCCTCGGGTCTGACCCTGAACTGTGTAGAGGGTACAAATACTATAGGTGCTTCCGCGGAAGGTGTTGCATCAGCGGTGGGAGGTGCAGAAGATGAAGCAGCTACTCCATGGCGTCGGCCTGCCTTGTGATTAATTGGTGCCATTAGATCAGCAGCTAGTGTACGGCAAGTGCACGGTGTGTATATGACGTTCATGGTGTGCAAATTGCACTATTCTTCTTTTCAGACTGGCTGAAGCACGGCATGCAATTCTGGTGCACGGCGTGCACCTGGAGATCTGCTGATTTGAATCTGCTCCGACGGCTATGTTTTTGGGGGTGATAAGACAAGATGATTGGTCGTGTCACTGCTGCCGCACGTCGCTGGCGTGCTGGTGAAGAGCGCCGACTGCTTCGTGCTTGGCTATGGAGGGTGGCGGTTGGGATGATGGCAATGGCATCTGGGCTGTAGCTTGGTGCTTGGCCGCTGCTACTGCTTGTGCGTCAGAGAAGAAAGGAGGTAGGTGGCAAGGCTGCACGACACTAGGGTTGCGCAGAGTCGGAGTTGTTGTAGGCACTAGTATGTGGAAAAAGAAGAAGGCGGCACAGCGGCGTGCACGGCTGGATTCGGAACTGCTGCGGCATCGATTGGTGAAGAACGGCTGGGTGGGCAGTGTGAGGATGCTACTGGCCAGAGGAAAAAGAAAACGGTTTAGGTGCATGGCCGTCTCAGTGGCGGAACGACATGCACTTGCTAGGGCTCTAGTAGACGGCGGCTCGCACGGCTGCTAGGGTAGGAGTGCACGGCTGCAGGTGTAGAGATAAATAAGGTCATGCACTCCAGCCCCTTTTATTTAAACTTCACGAGAAAGTGCACGGCGTGCACTTGGGGTGCATGACATGTACTACTCCAAATTTTCATTTTTGAATTCTCCTTTACGACCAGGTGCACGATGTGCACTGAGGATATGCACATCGTGCAAGTTTCCAAAACTTTTGCTACAACTTTAGATTACCAGGTACACGGCATGCAGATATGGAATGCACACCCTACAAGTTTCTAGAGAGTTGCCGAAATTTCCAGTTCCCAGGTGCACGACGTGCATATTGGTAGCGCACGTCGTGTCCATTTCCAGAAAGTTTCTGGAATCTCCAATTCCCAGGTACACGGCATGCATATGGATAGCGCACGTCGTGTCAGTTTCCAGAACATCTTCTGTTGCAATTTTTACTGAGGCGCACGTCGTGTCTTCAAAAGACGCGTCGTGCACTTTGCAATTTCTGTAGAAAATTGCAGTCAGTCAGCAGTAAACAAAGGCAGATAGGGTGGAAATCAAGTCTAGATTATTACATTCATCCATGATAGGATTATTAACGAAATTAAAGAGTGTTTTTGACTCGAAAAATGTAAAAGAAATCTATCCTAATGTGGGGTCAACTCCCACAACATCCTCCATTTAGAGTTCGGAGTAAGACTCTTCTAACTCTTTAAGCATCTTGGAGGGAGCAAGAAGCTCCTTTCTCCAATTCATCCCCGCACGAGTAGTGTTTGCAGTGTTGTCCATTTACTTTGAAGGTTCTATCCTTGCCTTGGAGTTCCAAAGCTCCATATAGAAAAATCTTTAACACTAGGAATGGGCCTGACCACTTTGATTTCAGCTTTCCTAGAAATAGCTTTAATCTAGAGTTGAATAACAAAACTCTATCTCCTTCTTGGAAGTCTTTCCAACGAATTTTTTTATCATGCCAAGCCTTTGTTCTTTCTTTGTACAACTTTGCATTCTCATAAGCATCGAGACGGAGTTCTTCAAGCTCCTACAGTTGCAATAGACGTTTTTCTCCTGCCCTCTTCATATCGAAATTCAAGAACTTAATTGCCCACAAACCATGATGCTCCAACTCAAGCGGAAGGTGACATGATTTGCCATAGATCAGCTTGAATGGAGTAGTCCCTGTAGCAACACATCTCACTATCACAAAAATAGTGAGGTGTTACGCGAAAACGTGCGGAAATCACCATAACCACCGATTACCAAAAACACGGGTTAATTAAAATTGATTGCGGAAAGCAGGTAAACTGAGAAAACTATTACATTTAGGTCATCGTCCTGCAAGAAAACATGTTATATAAACATTTACAAGCCTTGATACGTGTCCACAGTTTAGGGGATCAGCTGTCAAGCCACCACAAGAGTTCATCACCTGTTATATATATACATAACAGCTCACATCCGGCCAGCAACAGGATATACAAACCATCAATAGCTATACATCGTGAAACAACATCAAAACACCTCCAAGGACCTGAGAGTACAGGGATGACTCTAAGACTCTACTACGAAATGACCAAAACAACAACATGTCCATCATCTTGCCGCTCGGCCGCAACTCCGCGACCACCACCACGTCTAGCTCAAACACCTGGAAACCAGCGGGGTGAGACAATTGAACATTGTCCCAGTGAGAAACATAACTCCCCACCAAAACTATAAAACCAAGAAGGATAAAGCAACATCAGTAGATAAATAGTAAAACGTAGAATTAATAACAGTCTATATAGCAAAGCTATTCATACCATCAAGCTTACCAAGCTGTACGGAAGGCATATCACCAATTATCTTGTTATGGAACATGATTGACAAGATAAGATTTATAAGATCTTATCACATAACATGAGGAATGTATAAGTAACTACATGTATAACAAGATTAACTGCACAAGCAAGGCCTCAACCAATGTTCTGTATTTTGCCTTAAGTAATAAATACTATTCGGCTGGATTACGTATTATTATGCCCTGAGGAAGTGAGCTGTACCACTCAAATCCAACCTTCGGTTGCGAAGCCCAAAGTCGATGCCATACAAGGTCAATGGAAGAGCCGGACTCCACGACCTCCCACCTCGTAGTCAGTGTACGAGTACAACACAAGCTCTGCCTAGCCCGCCTTGGTACAGGTCTCGGTGCTAGTGAAACTAAGCCACGGGCCTATTCACCGTGCTCTGAGCCATGAACGCATTCATGCTCCCATATCACATATCCTGAGCCATGGGCCTGTTCACCATGCTCCTATACATATCCCGAGTCTGCAACCGTAGCTGCACTCGAATCCTCACTATTTTAGGCTAGGAGAAACCTCGCATATTCAACAATATGCGCTCCAAGTTAACCTATAGGAGAACCCGTTTCACCACCACCATCTCCTAACGATGATGGATCTATGGCCAGGGAAACCTACATGATATGTTCCACTGTGATTATTTAATATATTTTAAGTGGATTTCAAGATTCAGCCAAGGTTGTATAACATGCAAACTAAAACAAGAATAAGCAATATGCAACTCAATATTATGCTTTTACTGTCATCCACATCATCCTGATCCATCATAAGGATCCAACATTACATGTTACCACTTGGCCTCTTGCCAATCCTCTAGATCCATCACAAGGATCATCTCATTGCCATGGGATCTCAATCCCTTATCACATAGTGCCACTGCCTCTCAAGGCTTACATCATCAACATGGGATAGCAATCCCAAGCACTTTAGTCAAACACATCATACATGTTATCTCATCATCAAGAGTAATTATTCAAGCAGTGTTATTCAATTACATATATCTCATAGCCCTTGACCTGGCTATGCAACTGCATGGAACACCTACATGGTTAGTATGCACAATCATCATAGGAAGATCATATTATCAACATAGGGTGACATTGACATTTTATCAATCATGCCTCAATTGTGACCATAGACATTTATCATATTACCAAGCAAAGCATCTTACATGCTTACCATTTCCTTATCATTATACATAGTGTCAAGATGATCACATACATATGTAAAGTCATGTTAAGCTATAACGATTACCATCAAACATATTAAGGGTCACCAACATAACTAAACGTGATAGCAAGAACAACATGTAACATATCATTTTCCATAAGGGACGGGACCCTCACTAAAAACACTCACTACCCTCAACAATGGTAGTATCGGGAAGATAACTCCTCATATCGTCCAACCGCTTCAATCTTATAATGGTCAAACAAACCACTAAGCTGACGGGCAACACCTGAGGTATAACGTGCAACGCGGTGTCGTGCTTCATGGTAACGGCCGCAAGGTTACCTCCTCAGGCCAGGTGTATCGGGAAAATAGGATTGTTTGTGTGACACCCGACACTACCCTAACGACGTCGACCCATCACAGAGGCTTAGGTATCGGGCAGGCATTCATCAAGGGTGATGTATGTCATACACACAAGGCAAGGACCCCTGGTGATGCCCGTCACACACACAAGGGTAAGAGTCAGGTGTGACGCTCATCACAGATCTGGCTAGCAACGTCCATATCTCAAGCACAATGACACCAGGCTACACCTAAGTCATGTGTGTCGGGCAGGGCACTCCTCAAGAGGCAACGCCTAAGGGTGCGACTCAAACAGCTAGCAGGGAACTTGTCGTTCAGCCAACCCATCCATGGCCTATCGGCCGTCACAAAGCAAGAATGGTAGTGTGACGCCCGTCACAAGGTCAGGGACCAAGGATATCATTCACCACAGCCACCCCAACATGTCGTCCAAGATTCTAGGTTAAGAGATATCAGGCAGCACCTCTCCCAAGATCATAACTGCCAAGAAGCAACTCCACAGGATCGTCATCAACTTCAAGCACAAGGGCACCAAACCCTAATGGGTCAAGAAGATGGCTCACCTCTCAACAACTAAGAGAGAGGGGTCTTGCACATCATCTATAACCAAACGGGCAACATAAGGAACAACCCTAGCAAGGCTCACAACTACCACCAAGCTCACCCTTCAAGTCCATGGTGAGAGGAGGGTGTTGCTCAAGCTACTAGAACATAAGCTCACCTCTCAACTCAAGCGAGAGAGGAGTATTGCCCATGTTACTAGAACTCAAGCTCACTCCTCAAGACCAAGGAGAGAAAGGAGTATTGCTCACCAAGCAACCCTAGAACATAGTTCGGCCAACAAGAAGAAACTTAAGCAAGAAACTAAACTAGCAACATGCATAGTCGATCATAAACAACAAAAACAAGAACATAGAAGATGGTAATATAGTTAGGGTTAGGAGTTATGTAACCCACCTTAAGCAAGCTCCACACTCCTAGCACCAAGCTCCAAGCACCACCAAGGAAGAAGGAAACTCCAAGGAAGGATCGGCCACCAAGCTAGCAAAGAAGAGAGGTGTATCGTGCACCAAGGGGAAAGGAGACTAAGGAACTAAAGGGATCCTTAGCAAGAGAAGGGAATCGCATATATAGAAGGAGATGGAGGAGAAAACAAGGTAGAGCAAGGCAAGGTGTCGCCCACCTAGGGACACTTATCCATGGGCAATGCCACCACTCTAACATGCCCTAAACACATGTCCACGGCCATTACCACATGCAAGCACCAAGTGTCCACTAGTGGTGACACAAACAAGGTCAAAGAAGGTCAAAGATCCATGGGCGACACACTTGGACGACACACCACCACCATGGGCGACACAGCCCTGGGCGACATAGCCTGGGTGACACAAGCATCCTCTTTCCCGACACAAGGTTCAACCAAGCAAAGGCAAGGCACCCCAAGGCCCAACAAGCTCATCTAAGCCCAAAGGAACTCAAGCAACGGGCCCAAACCTTCCTCTCAACACTAGAGGAAGCAAGGAGAGGGAGGAACACCTCACAAGATGACAAACTTACTCACAAACCCTAGACTTGGGTTATTTGTAAGTAGCACCTCCAACTCTCAACAAGGCACAAACAAACCCTAATCATCACTAAAGGTGATGAGCAAGCAACTAAGCATCAGGGTTAAGCAAAGCAAACAGGGTAAACCCTAAACGGAGATCAGGGTCCTTACAAACTAACCCCCTAAAAAGAGATTTCATCCCCGAAATCTGAAGAGAAAAGTGAGGGATACTTCCTCCTCATCTCTTCCTCAAGCTCCCACGTGGCTTCCTCAATGCCACGGTGATGCCAAAGAACCTTCACCAGAACCAGGTCCTTCCTCTTCAGCTTCTTAACCCTTCTATCAAGGATTGCCACAGGACCTTCCTCGTAGGTCGCATCTTCATCAAGCTCAACTTCAACTGGCTGTATCACGGTTCCTGAATCTGGATGACTTTTCTTCAACATACTGACATGGATCATTGGATGTAACCTATGCAACTCTGGCGGCATCTCTAACTTGTAAGCTACCTTGCCCATACATGCTATGACTGGGTAATGCCCCATATATCTAGGTGCTAGCTTACCCTTCCAGCCAAACCTTAGCACACCTTTCCACGGAGAGACTTTAAGATACACTTTGTCTCCTAAATGGAACTCCAAAGGTCGTCGGCGATTGTCTGCGTAAGACTTTTGCCTGTCCTGTGCCGCTTTCAACTGTTGTTGTATCACCTTGATCTTCTCTGTTGTCTGTTGTACTAACTCAGGACCCAAAAGCTGATACTCACCAGACTCATACCAACATAACGGAGATCTGCACTTCCTGCCATATAAGGCCTCATAAGGAGCCATGTCAATGCTCCACTGATAACTATTGTTGTAGGCAAACTCTATCAAACTAAGATGTATGTCCCAATTGCCTAAGAACTGTAAGACAAAAGCTCGAAGGAGATCCTCCAAAGTCTGAATAGTCCTCCTAGACTGTCCATCTGTCTACGGGTGGAAGGCGGTATTGAACCTCAACTACGTTCCCAATGCTTTGTGCAACTATTCCCAGAAATGACTCGTGAACTGAGGACCTCTGTCAGAAACTATCATCGTTGGCACACCGTGTAACCGCACTATCTCATCCACATACACTCGAGAAAGCTTATCAGCTACATATGTTGTCTTTACCGGTATGAAATGGGCAGACTTCATCAATCTGTCCACTATCACCCAAATGGAATCATGATTCCTAGTTGTCCTGGGCAGACCAACTACGAAATCCATGGTTATATGATCCCATTTCCACTGTGGTATCGGCAAGGGTTGTAATGTACCTATCGGTTTCTGATGCTTAGCCTTGACTTGCTGACATACTGCACATCTAGCTACAAACTCGGCTACATATTTCTTCAAACCGAGCCACCAATACAAGTCCTTCAGACTATGATACATCTTGGAAACTCCTAGATGCATAGCATACATCGACGTGTGCGCTTCCTCGAGCACTAGCTTCCTCAGATCACCTGTATCGGGGACCACCATCCTATCTCAGTAGCAAACTAGTACATCCTTGGACTCATGGAACCCATCACACTTTTTGCTGCTGAACTCTGATCTGATCAACTGTACTGTACCATCTGCTTGCTGTGCATCTTTGATCTGTTGCCTCAGCGTAGACTTGACTTGCATCTGTGCCAAAAGTCCAGCTAACAAGAAAACATCCATCTGTACATTCATCTTCCACAAGGAAACAAACATATCACGTCTATGGCATACCAGGGAACTCAACTGTGCCTTCTTTGTAGAAAGAGAAGAAGACTTTCGGCTAATCGCATCAGCTACGACATTCGCCTTACCAGGATGATACTCGATGGTGCAGTCGTAATCATTGATTAACTCCATCCATCGACGCTGTCGCATGTTTAACTCATTCTACGAGAAGATGTACTTCAGATTCTTATGATCCGTAAAGATCTAACACACTTCCCCGTAAAGATAGTGTCTCCAAATCTTTAACGCATGAACCACAAACGCCAACTCCAAATCATGAGTCGGATAGTTCTCCTTGTGTTTCTTAAGCTGTCGTGAAGCAAAAGAAACCACATGCTCTTCCTGCTTCAGCACACAACCTAAACCTTTCTTGGAAGCATCGTAGAAAACAACATAGCCCTTTCAAGGCTCTGGCAGCACTAATACTGGTGCACTAGTCAGCTTCTCCTTCAAACTTTGGAAATCTTGCTGACAACAGTCAGTCCATACAAAAGGTACACCCTTTCTAGTTAGTTTCATCATTGGCAACACAATCGCACTGAAATCCTTGATAAACCTCCTGTAGTATCCTTCCAAACCCAGGAAACTACGAACTTCTGTCGGCGTCTTTGGCTGTTCCCATTCTACAACGAATTCTACCTTCCTCGGGTCCACTTTGACTCCTTCTGCAGATATCACATGACCCAAGAAAGTCACTTCTTCCAACCAGAACTCACACTTACTGAACTTGGCATATAGCTGATGTTGGCGAAGAAGAGTCAACACTTGTCAAAGATGTCACTCATGCTCTTGCCTGTCCCGACTATAGATCAAGATGTCATCTATAAAGACTACAACAAACTGATCTAGGAACGGATGGAACACTCGATTCATCAAATCCATGAAAGCAGCAGGTCCATTGGTTAGCCCAAACGGCATAACCACAAACTCGAAGTGACCATACCTCGTCCTAAAAGCTGACTTTGGTATGTCCTCCACCTTAATCCTCAAATGATGATATCTGAACCGTAGATTGATCTTTGAAAACACTATAACACCACGTAACTGATTGAACAGATCATCTATCCTCGGTAACGGGTACTTGTTTTTTATCGTGACCTTGTTCAACTGCCGGTAGTCTATACATAACCGCATCGATCTGTCCTTCTTTTTAACGAAAAACACTAGAGCACCCCCAGGCGACGTACTTGGTCGGATGAAACCTTTCTCCAACAACTCTTGCAACTGCTTCTTAAGCTCTGCCATATCTACTGAAGTCATCCTATACGGTGTCTGTGCAACTGGCTGCGTTCCTAGTACCAGATTGATCTCAAAATCAATTTCTCGGGGTGGAGGAACACCAGGAAACTCATCAGGAAACACATCGGCAAACTCTCGCACAACCGACACTTTCTCGAGACTAGGACCCTTCGCCTTGGTAGTCACAATGGTATCCACAACGTGAGCTAAGAACGCCTCACATCCTTGTCGTAACAACTTCTCTGCCACCATAGCTGATACCAGACACGTCGTAAGAATCTTCCTATCTCCTTGGAAGATCCACTTCTTACCGCCATCATCAAACACAGCTTGCTTGGAACCACAGTCCAAAACAACCTTATACTTCTCTAACGTATCCATCCCAAGGATAACATCAAAACCATGCATATCAAGTGGTATAAGATCCACTTGTATATTGTGTCCCAAAAAAGATAAGATATAAGATGGACACTCTTCTCGGAGCATCGAGGAACCATCAAGAGGGGTTTCTAACAACAAGCTATCATTCTTATAGCTAACAGGTAAACGACGGTTTTCAAGCATACTATAGGCGATAAAAGAGTGTGTAGCACCCGGGTCAACCAGAACAGATATAAAGCAAGAAGAAGACATATCAGAATGAAATAACTCTATCTGACTTGTCACCACTCGCAGGTTGACTATCGCCTCTGACTGACTCATAGCATAGAATCGAGTCGTTGCTTGTTGTCCACGTCCTCTGCTTCCTTGAGCAGACGATCCAGCTTGCGACTCTTGACCGCATCCTCGCCCTCTGCTACTACTAGCCTGTTGTCTATCTGATCCTTGTTGATTATGTCTTAGTTGTTGTGTTACTTCAACATCTCTATTCGGGCAATGTAACTTGAGATGCCCGGTCTGACCACAAAGATAGCATGCCCTATCTTCAAACCGTGGCCTAGATGGCCCTGTTACTGTCACTGAAGTTGTACTATGTGCCTTAGACGGTGAAGAAACATATCCTCTTCCCTTACTCAGAGACCAATGTGACGGTACACTGGAACCTCTCATCACAAAAGGTGTTGAAGACCTTGGCTTCTTGAAGCCACCAAACCTTTGTCCCTGGAACTGAGTAGGCCTCTTTTTGGACATAGACTCTCTTTTCTCCCTTACTGACCGTTCAATCCTCCGGACAGATTCCACAAATGTAGAAAAATGCTCACAATTTTCCAACGCAAAGACAGGTGTTGTCAATTCAGCACTCAGACCTTTCTCAAAATGTCTGATCCGCTCCTCATCTATTGCTGCCATGTGAGGACAAAACCTCAATAGATCCATGAACTCAGCCTCATACTCGGTGATGTTCATCGTTCCTTGGCGCAAGCGCTCAAACTGACTGATCTTCTCATCCAGATACATCTTCGGAAAGTATCTGTTGTGAACTCGCACCGGAAAACCTCCCAACTGATCACCTCACCAGGTCGCTTTTCCTCCTTGATGGTCCACCAGTGACCAGTACTACCTTTCAGAAGGTAGACATCATGCTATACTTTGTCCGCTTCGGGGATGTCGAGGATCCAGAAAGCCTTCTCAAGACTTGTCAGCCACAGATCTACATCTGCTGGATCAGCCGTCCCAGCATAATCTGAAGCTCCGACTCGGCGAAGCCGCTCAAAGGTCTTCCCAATACCCGATGTTTCACCATGGGGAGCCTGTGCTCTCGGCGGAGGCACTGGAAATCTTTCTACCATGAGATTCATCGTAGCCATCATCTGCCCCATAAGTTGTTGATAGGCTGGGTGTTCAAGAATGGCTAGGTCAGGTTGGGGGACCTCGGGCACCCGATCTTCATGTGCCTGCCCTATAGCTCCATCAACTGATGCAGCATCGCTATGCTCGGGAGCATGTTCTTCATGGTTTCCAGACATCTTGGCTTTTCTTCCGTTAAGGGCAGAAGGTGGTTGTAAGAAAATCTAGAAAACTCACAAGAATAGACACAACCTAGTCCTAAATCCCTATAGACTCAGCGAACCTAGAGCTCTGATACCAAACTTGTGGCAACATATCCCACTATCACACAGACAGCGAGGTGTTACGCGAAAACGTGCAGAAATCACCATAACCACCGATTACCAAAAACACGGGTTAATTAAAACTGATTGCGGAAAGCAGGTAAACTAAGAAAACTATTACATTTAGGTCCTCGTCCTGCAAGAAAACATGTTATATAAACATTTACAAGCCTTAATATGTGTCTACGGCTTAGGGGATCAGCTGTCAAGCCACCACAAGAGTTCATCACCTGTTATATATATACATAACGGCCCACATCCGGCCAGCAGCAGGATATACAAGCCATCAACAGCTATACATCGTGAAACAACGTCAAAACACCTCCAAGGACCTGAGAGTACAGGGATGACTTTAAGACTCTACTACAAAATGACCAAAACAGCAGCATGTCCATCTCTTTCCTTCAACTGCTCGTCTTGCTGCTCGGCCGCAACTCTGCAACCACCACCACGTCTAGCTCGAACACCTGGAAACCAGCGGGGTGAGACAATTGAACATTGTCCCAGTGAGAAACATAACTCCCCGCCAAAACTATAAACCAAGAAGGATAAATCAAAAGCAGTAGATAAATAGTAAAACGTAGAATTAATAGCAGTCTATATAGCAAAGCTATTCGTACCATCAAGCTTACCAAGCTGTATGGAAGGCATATCACCAATTATCTTGTTATGGAACATGATTGACAAGATAAGATTTATAAGATCTTATCACATAACATGAGGAACGTATAAGCAATTGCATGTATAACAAGATTAACTGCACAAGCAAGGCCTCAACCAATGTTCTGTATTTTGCCTTAAGAAATAAATACTATTCGGCTGGATTACATATTATTATGCCCTGAGGAAGTGAGTCGTACCACTCAAATCCAACCATCGGTTGTGAAACCCAAAGCCGGTGCCATACAAGGTCAATGGAAGAGTCGGAATCCACGACCTCCCACCTCGTAGTCAGTGTATGAGTACAACACAAGCAGGACCACAGTCTCCTACTTAAGTGGCCTCAACCACAGGGTCAGCTCCCGCAGGCTACCCTCCGCCTAGCTCACCTTGGTACAGGTCTCAGTGCTAGTGAAATTGAGCCATGGGCATATTCACCGTGCTCTGAGCCATGAACACATTCATGCTCCCATATCACATATCCTGAGCCATGGGCCTGTTCACCATGCTCCTATACATATCCCGAGTCTGCAACCGTAGATGCACTCGAATCCTCACTATTTTAGGCTAGGAGAAACCTCGCATATTCAACAATATGCGCTCTGGGTTAACCCATAGGAGAACCCGTTTCACCACCACCAGCTCTTGACGATGATGGATCTATGGCCAGGGAAACCTACATGATATGTTCCACTGTGATTATTTAATATATTTTAAGTGGATTGCAAGATTCAGCCAAGGTTGTATAACATGCAAACTAAAACAAGAATAAGCAATATGCAACTCAATATTATGCTTTTACTGTCATCCACATCATCATGATCCATCATAAGGATCCAACATTACATGTTACCACTTGGCCTCTTGCCAATCCTCTAGATCCATCACAAGGATCATCTCATTGCCATGGGATCTCAATCCCTTATCACATAGTACCACTGTCTCTCAAGGCTTACATCATCAACATGGGATAGCAATCCCAAGCACTTTAGTCAAACACATCATACATGTTATCTCATCATCAAGAGTAATTATTCAAGCAGTGTTATTCAATTACATATATCTCATAGCCCTTGATCTGGCTATGTAACTGCATAGAACACCTGCATAGTTAGTATGCACAATCATCATAGGAAGATCATATTATCAACATAGGGTGACATTGATGTTTTATCAATCATGCCTCAATTGTGACCATAGACATTTATCATATTACCAAGCAAAGCATCTTACATGCTTACCATTTCCTTATCATTATACATAGTGTCAAGATAATCACATACATATGTAAAGTCATGTTAAGCTATAACGATTACCATCAAGCATATTAAGGGTCACCAACATAAGTAAACGTGATAGCAAGAACAACATGTAACATATCATTTTCCATAAGGGACGGGACCCTCACTAAAAACACCCACTACCCTCACCAAAGGTAGTATCGGGCAGATAACTCCTCATATCGTCCAACCGCTTCAGTCTTATAATGGTCAAACAAACCACTAAGCTGACGGGCAACACCTGAGGTATAACCTGCAACGCGGTGTCGTGCTTCATGGTAACGGCCGCAAGGTTACCTCCTCAGGCTAGGTGTATCGGGAAAACATGATTGTTTCTGTGATGCCCGACACTACCCTAACGACGTCGACCCATCACAGAGGCTTAGGTATCAGGAAGGCATTCATCAGGGGTGATGTTTGTCATACACACAAGGCAAGGACCCCTGGTGACGCCTGTCACACACCCAAGGGTAAGAGTCAAGTGTGACACTCATCACAGATCTGGCTAGCAACGTCCATATCTCAAGCACAACGACACCAGGATACACCTAAGTCATGTGTGTCAGGCAGGGCACTCCCCAAGAGGCAACTCCTAAGGGTGTGAATCAAACAGCTAGCAGGGAACCTGTCGTTCAGCCAACCCATCCATGGCCTATCGGCCGTCACAAAGCAAGAATGGTAGTGTGACACCCGTCAAAAGGTCAGGTACCAAGGATATCATTCACCACATCCACCCCAACATGTCGTCCAAGATTGTAGGTTAAGAGATACCGGGAACCACCTCTCCCAAGATCATAACCGCCAAGAAGCAACTCCACAAGATCGTCATCAACTTCAAGCACAAGGGCACCAAACCCTAATGGGTCAAGAAGATGGCTCACCTCTCAACAACTAAGAGAGAGGGGTCTTGCACATCATCTATCACCAAACGGGCAACACAAGGAACAACCCTAGCAAGGCTCACAACTACCACCAAGCTCACCCTTCAAGTCCATGGTGAGAGGAGGGTGCTGCTCAAACTACTAGAACACAAGCTCACCTCTCAACTCAAGCGAGAGAGGAGTATTGCCCATGTTACTAGAACTCAAGCTCACTCCTCATTTCCAAGGAGAGAAAGGAGTATTGCTCACCAAGAAACCCTAGAACATAGTTCGGCCAACAAGAAGAAACTTAAGCAAGAAACTAAACTAGCAACATGCATAGCTGATCATAAACAATAAGAACAAGAACATAGAAGATGGTAATATAGTTAGGGTTAGGAGTTATGTATCCCGCCTTAAGCAAGCTCCACACTCCTAGCACCAAGCTCCAAGCACCACCAAGGAAGAAGGAAACTCCAAGGAAGGATCGGCCACCAAGCTAGCAAAGAAGAGAGGTGTATCGTGCACCAAGGGGAAAGGAGACTAAGGAACTAAAGGGGTCCTTAGAAAGAGAAGGGAATCACATATATAGATGGAGATGGAGGAGAAAACAAGGTTGAGAAAGGCAAGGTGTGGCCCACCTAGGGACACTTGTCCATGGGCAATGCCACCACTCTAACATGCCCTAAACACATGTCCACGGCCATTGCCACATGCAAGCACCAAGCACCAAGTGTCCACTAGTGGTGACAGAAACAAGGTCAAAGATCCATGGGCGACACACTTGGATGACACACCACCACCATGGGCGCACAGCCCTGGGTGACACAGCCCTGGGCAACACAGCCTGGGCGACACAAGCATCCTCTTGCCCGACACAAGGTTCAATTAAGCAAAGGCAAGGCACCCCGAGGCCCAACAAGCTCATCCAAGCCCAAAGGAAATCAAGCAATGGGCCCAAACCTTCCTCTCAATACTAGAGGAAGCAAGGGGAGGGAGGAACACCTCACAAGATGACAAACTTGCTCACAAACCCTAGACTTGGGTTATTTGCAAGTAGCACCTCCAACTCTCAATAAGGCACAAACAAACCCTAATCATCACTAAAGGTGATGAGGAAGCAACTAAGCATCAGGGTTAAGCAAAGAAAACAGGGTAAACCCTAAACGGAGGTCAGGGTCTGACCGTCCTAAATCGCGCGTCCTAAAATTGGAGGCGGGTTTGAGGTAGTCGAGCTTTTACATTTATAACCCGAATCCTTCTAGGCCCCCGCAACTTTGTTTACGGGGTTGAAGTAGATATACGGGGTCAAACATAGGGACAAGGGTGGTAGTGTTGAGAACTCAGAATCGACATGCTACACTCCGGCAAGTATGAAGAGATAGTAAATTCCCCAAGGGGAATACAAAAAGATGTCACAAATAAAACAATGAAAACTATCTCCAACTGGAGCGATAAGAAAGATTTAAGGTTTTAGTCATTTAGCAGTTTTTAGGAGTTTTCATGCAACAGAAACAGAAAGGTAAAACTAGAGCTAGAGCAAGGTACGAAGGATAAGACTTCAGTAAAACAAGCGGTAGCAGTAACATCCTGCACCCCTCCTCTCAGAGTGGGTACCTCTAACCAAGCATCAACACCCCTCTCGAGGTTGTTGGATTTAAGTTAGAGTGGAATGTTACTGAACAACTCTGTCCTAGGCACTCTCGTATTCCAGAATCGGACCAAACACTAGAGCCACAACACAACTCTCAAAGTTGTTGCGACGGTAAAACATGATTCGGTAGCTAAGCGAAACGCGATCCAAACATGCAAGCTAGAGTTCAGATATCAAACATAGCAGTCATCCAACATTTGCACCAAGCATAGAGCAGCAAGTAATTAAGCTTTTCCATTCCCATAAACATTAAAGGTCTTAATACATTGCATAAGTAAGGAATTAAATAACAGAATTAAAGATAGATGTCGCCTTCTTGATGTAGAAGGACGGCAGGCTACAGCGGCTCTCCAGCCCGATATCGGTTAGGGGCCTAGCCCGATACAGCAGTGTCGGGCGGCACACCCTCTCAGGTGGCACACTATGACGGCCGACTGCATCGCTCAAGGATCATGGCCAATACACTCATGTCGGGTGGCACGCATGACGGGCGAAGCGTATCGGGTTCGATATCTTCTCGGGCATGGAGCGATGCGTTCTACTGTCGGGCACTTGTGTCGCTCATCAATGTTGGCCGATATCGGCCTGCAGTGTCGCCCGGGACAGTCCTAAGTGAACGATCCCCTCCCTCTCAGGATGAGGAACATCTCACCTAGAGTTTCTCGGCACGAGCACTAGGGCGCGATACTCTTGCTCTCGCAGGTTTCCTCCGAAGATCGCTCAAAGTTCCCAACTGTCCGAACTGTCTTTTCGACTTCCTGTAGCTGCTATTTATAGGCCGCGGTTGGGGGAAGTTATGGTGCTCGAAGCGCCACGTGTCCTCCTTATTCACGGGTCAGTGGGCGGCCGATACTGGTATCGCTCGGCCCAGGGGTGTCGGCTGTCGGTCACGTGACGGGCGGCGCCTGCCGGCGGGTGGCTGTGTCGCACGACAAGCTTGGGTTGTCGTGGCGAATTTGGCTCCCTGTCGGGTAGAAGATGTGTCGTTCTTCAGTTTCTTTTTGCGCGACATCCCCTTTTCATGCGTCGTTGTGTCGCTCCACCCTATCGGGCAGAGGTCGTATCGGGTGTCAGGAAGGCCGAAAGCAGGTGGAGCTTATTTGTGGGCCGGGACGGCCTTATTGACGATAAACGTACCAAAATGAGGAAAAACTCTGCAAAAAATGGAAATATTGGATTAAGAGCGTGATTTGGCCAATTATTGCAAAAGTACTTATAAAAGAGAGGAAAATAGCAGAAAAGGGAAGTTTTGATAACAGAATAAAGGGCAAAAACATCACAAAAATTGGTGTTATCAACTCCCCCAAACTTAGTGTTTTGATTGTCCTCAATCAATGTTTAAACTTTATTTAGTGATGCTTCTTTCTGCTCGGAGTAGCTTTGTGTTCAAAAGGTGAAACAAGAATTGCAATGCCCTTAGAGATAATACTGTCTCACTACAAACAAAAGACTTTGTTTTTCCTACCTTATTGTTTAAGTAAGATTCTTCTCTACAGCTTCGGCGAGACTTTGTTGTATGATTCCGAAGTTAGCTTACACACCAAACAGCTTTATTTTTGGGGCAGAAAGTTGTGTATAGGGTAGGCTAAGGCTTTTTGGGGTTTTTCTTGTTTCCCATCAGTCCATCCAGGTAAGGGTCCGTTAGCGGGCAAGTGGTCCCTGCATTCCAAGCCAGTTGGCTTTAGAGCAGTGATTTCACATCCTACGTACCACTGCCCCGGATATACCATGCCTAAAGATGGGTACTTTTGGAAAACACGTGTGTATATATATTTTTTTTCTTTTCTTTTATTGGGCACAACTCTCATGCTTTTATTCACACTCATAAGGCTTCTTTATCTTTTTGGGATTTTCATTGGGTGAGGGGAACAAAGAGTTTTCTGCTGTTTGGGCAGCTTTTTCCTTCTCCATACTCGTCTCTTAGCTGTTTGCGAGATTATTATATATTTTTTCAAAATTTTTGGCATGGCAAGCATAATCTTTTATTCGTTTGAGGCAGCATTATCAAAAAGATATAACAGAACCTGTATCTCGTTAAGCACATAGAAAACAAACCTTGCAAGAAGTCACAACTGGTTTTCACTATTATAGCAACTTTGTACATATGCATGGGAATAAAAGCAAAATTTTTCAAAAAAAAAAATTTATATGATCATGACATTTTATACGAGCATGGGTACATACACATGATAAAGAGCAAGAACAAAATGGCACAAAGGGTGGAGGTGAAGAAAAAATTTTATACCTCCTTCACTGGTACATGGGTACCCCCCCCCAAACATACTCCGCACTCTATCCCAGAGTACCGAAAAATACAGGGTGAGGTCATGTTAGCACAGTGAAGGTTATCTAGCGGGTTCGCTTGTGCCTTGTAGAAGTTGCAATATGCTTCTTTGCTGTAGCCATTTTATTTCCCCAGTTGGAAGCAGCCAGAACAAGTGCAAGGCTCTCAAGAAGGATACTCAAAGCTTATGCATGGTAGATAGAGAGCTCTTGAAAACACTTGTGGTGCTTCCCCCCTTTTTAATAGGATGGAACCGGAATGCCCAGACTTAATCCGGAGGCCATAGGGGCAAGACTTGTGCTGTCTTTGGAGATGGTCCTAAACCACCATAGAAGACAGACTATGAGAAGGAAGTGATCCTTTTCAGGGTTCTGACGTTTCTGTCCGACAGTTGTTGCTTCAGCTGCGACCGCAATTCTGGTTCTTGTGCCTCATTTTTCTGCCCGGCCGGAGGTTTGCCTTGTATAATCCATACCTGTTGTCAAGTTCATTAACCATGTTAGGCAGGAAAAACAAAGGAAACTCGATAAAACTTGGCTTATTTCAAAATCTGGGTATCGTCCATCAGAAGAAAGCTCGAAATGACACAGGTTTGGACGATACGAAGAGAGCTGCACGGCACAACACACTACCTGACACAGGTATGTCGGGCGATACACAAAAATCGACTAAGCTCGTAAACCCGATAAACAGCGTGCCATATGAAAACCTGTGTCGGGCGATAAGTCTGTCGGGCTATACCCTTGCTCATAGGAGCCATCGCCCCATACAAGGGTGAACGCAATCTGGCCGATACGCGAGCAATAGTGGATTACCGAAGGATGCGGGTGGCTAAAAAGAATAAGCGTGATAGCCCGACACGGTAAATCCTCCTTACTATATATAGCAAACTCAGGTGCGGGTAAATCGGGCAGTTCTGAGGCGCGCATCGCCCGTTTGAGACATGCCGTTCCCGAGACGACGGTCCCATCAGTCTAATTAAGGGCATATATTCTCATGCACGACACGGTTGTCGCTCGGGAATACCATCCGTCATGGCTCTTGCGCTGCCCAAGAAACTACAGCCCGACACAAGCGTGACTGCGCGCCAGCTGAGCTGTTGCTCGACACGGCATAAAAGAAGGCGGTTGAAACTAAAGCAAGGCAGGGAAAAAGTAATTGACGGGCAAAACATCATTGGTTTAGGGTAGAGTCCCTGACCTCAGACAAAATTACTCTTCAATGCTTTGTAAAACGCAGCGATGGCCCATAAAACAGAAGAGTCGGTACGCTCGGTGTGTGCGCTGACTCGGTCCTTATTACAATCCATAAAGTTTGTTTTTACAAGTAATAAGAAAAATGCATCCTACTCTAAGAAATAAAGAAAAACTCGGGCTGCCTCCCGAGGAGCACTGAAGTTTACATTGCCAGCCCGACCGGTGTAGGATCATTTTGTTCAGCCCTCGAATGTACCCATATCTTGCAGGTTGATCTCTTCTCTCCTGACAAAAGCTTCATCCTCATAGAACCTTTTCACTCTGTGCCCATTTACTTGGAAGACTTTGGTAGGATCGTCCTTGTTGTAGAGCTCCATCATTCCTGATGGGTATATCTTCGATACAGTGAACGGTCCTGACCATCTCGTTTGTAACTTCCCAGGGAAAAAAGGAATAGAGGACTTGAATAACAAGACTTTATCGCCTTCGCTTACATCTTTTCTCCTGAGGTGGGCATCATGCCATAGTTTTGTCCTCTATTTGTAGATTTTTGCATTTTCATAGGCGTTCATCCTCAGCTCTTCGAGCTCTTGAAGCTGCAAAAATCTCTTTTCTCCTACTTTCTCGAGGTCCATATTTAAGAATTTGATTGCCCAAAGGGCCTTGTGTTTGAGTTCTAGGGGTAGATGGCAGGATTTTCTGTAGATAAGTTTGTAGGGGGTGGTTCCAATGGGCATTTTGTAGGCGGTCATATAGGCCCATAGTGCGCCGTCAAGCTTCATAGACCAATCTTTCCTCATTCGGATGACTGTTTTCTCAAAGATCTGCTTAATCTGCCTGTTGGAAACCTCTACCTGCCCTGACGTTTGCAGGTGGTAGGGTGTACCGATCTTGTGCTTCACTCCGTACTTACATAGGAGTGCTTCAAACTATCTCTCTCCAAAGTGCGACCCACCGTCGCTTATTACAGTGAGCGGTACACC
Source organism: Alisma plantago-aquatica (assembly GCA_963693085.1). Lineage (NCBI taxonomy): Eukaryota > Viridiplantae > Streptophyta > Magnoliopsida > Alismatales > Alismataceae > Alisma > Alisma plantago-aquatica. The sequence goes on from OY856410.1 coordinate 971,757,575, forward strand.
GAACCGAGGAAAGATTGTCTTCTCGAACAACTTGATTACCGACTTGGCGTCGCATGTTTGGGTTGCTACTGCCTCCACCCACTTCGATACGTAGTCCACTGCCACTAGTATGTATTGATACCCTCTGGAAGGAGGAAACAACCCCATGTAGTCAATCCCCCATACGTCGAAGATTTCTAATTCGATCCAACTTGCCATCGGGATTTCATTCCTTCGCCCTATATTCCCTGTAGACTGGCATTCCTTGCAAACTTTTACGAATTGTGCAGCATCCTTAAATAAGGAGGGCCAGTTGAAACCTAACTGTAGCACTTTTGCAGCTGTTCTTCCGCTACCCAGGTGTCCACTGTAGGGGGAGGCGTGGCATTCTTTCAGGGTGTTCGCGGTTTCTTCTTCTGGGGCGCACCTCCTGTATAAATTGTCAATGCATCTCTTGAAAAGGAGAGGATCATCCCAATAGTAGTTTTTAGCATCCGCGAATAGCTTCTTTTTCTGATTGTACGTAATATCAGGAGGCAGTTCTCCACAAGCAAGATAATTGCAGATGTCTGCAAACCAGGGTAAGCTTTCTTCTTGAGCTTCGGCCAACAAAGAGCCTCGTCGGCATAGCCGTCGTTGATTGGTGGCCCTCCATGTCTCTCAACCATGATCCTTGATAGGTGGTCGGTGACCACATTTGCTGCTCCGTTCTTGTCGATAATTTCATGGTCGAACTCTTGGAGCAACAAGGCCCACCTCAACAGTCTGGGCTTTGCGTCTTTCTTTTGCATTAAGAATTTTATGGCCCCGTGATCTGTGTATACCTTGACCTTTGCTCCGACGAGATACGACCTGAACTTATCGAACGCGAAGACGATCGCGAGCATCTCCTTTTCAGTTGTTGTGTAGTTTACCTGAGCCTCATCCAACGTGCGACTGGCGTAGCAAATCACATGGTGCTTTTTATCTTTCTTTTGCCCCTGGACTGCTCCAACTGCGTAGTCGCTAGCGTCGCACATCAGCTCAAAAGGTAAACCCCATTCTGGTGCTTGAAGGATAGGTGGTGATATCAAAGTGTTTTTCAGGGCCTGGAAAGCACTGAGACAATCGTTAGAGAAAACAAATTCAGCATCTTTTACCAGAAGATTGGACAGCGGTTTGGAAATCTTCGAGAAGTCCTTGATGAATCTTCGGTAATATCCAGCGTGCCCGAGGAAGATTCTCACTCCCGTCACAGATTTCGGTGGAGGAAGCTTAGATATTGCTTCAACTTTGCTTACGTCCACCTCGATCCCATGCCTTGAGATCTTATGCCCCAGAACGATGCCCTCCCTTACCATGAAATGGCACTTTTCCCAGTTCAGGACCAGTCCGCTCCCCTCGAACCTTTGAAGGACCAATGACAGATTCTTCAGACAACTATCGAAATCCTTCCCATAGACTGAAAAGTCATCCATGAAAACTTCTACGATATCTTCTAGAAAATCTGAGAACATCGATATCATGCATCTTTGAAAGGTGGCGGGGGCGTTGCAGAGTCCGAAGGGCATCCTTCTGAAGGCGTAAGTGTCGTAGAGGCAGGTGAATGTTGTTTTCTCCTGATCGTCGGGCAAGATGGGTACCTGGTAAAATCCTGAAAATCCATCAAGGAAACAAAAGAAATCATGATGCGCTAATCTTTCAAGAACTTGGTCAATAAAAGGTAGCGGAAAATGATCTTTTTTGTAGCCTGATTTAGCTTTCGGTAATCGATGCACATCCTCCATCCGGTGACGGTCCTAACCGCCACCTCGTCACCCTTTTCACCCTTTACCACTGTCATCCCACCCTTTTTGGGTACTACGTGAATCGGAATCACCTAATTGCTATCGCTGATTGGGTAAATGATCCCTGCATCCCTAAGCTTTATTACCTCTTTCTTGACGACTTCCTTGAGCATCTGCTTCAGCTTCTTCTTGGGTTGAGCCAGAGGCTTGGCAGATTCTTCCAAGTTGATGCGATGCATGCATAAGGCGGGGCTAAGACCTTTGATGTCCTCTAGAGAATATCCTATAGCCCCCCTGTGGAGTCTTAACTCCTCAAGAAGTCGGTCTAGCAGGTCTCTCGAAAGATTGGCATTTACGATGACGGGGTTTCTCTCTTCTTCACCTAAGAACTCGTATTTCAGTCCTTCGGGTAACGGTTTCAACTCAGGCTTTGCTCTGGATGCCTTTTCTTGAGGCTCCTCTTCGAGAGAGGCATACTTCACGTACTTCACCACCTCATCCTCTTCGTGCAGATTTTCGTCAGACATGTCAAAAAGGTCGAGATACTCTGTAACTTCAGGATCTTCGAAGTCGGTATCCTGACAGCTTATAGCCCTCGCAAGGGGGTCCACTATTCGGATGTCCTCCTCTATATCCTCACAGAATTTATCATAGCTGTCCGCGAAACACGTGTATTCTATCTAGGAAGGACTTTTCATTACTTCCTTCAACTTGAAGTCCAGGTGGTCATTTCCGACCCGAAGCGTGATAATCCCCTCAGAAACATCAATCAACGCCCTTCCTGTTGCCAAGAAAGGATGTCCAAAGATGATCGGGCAGCGGGGGTCTTCTGATGTGTCAATGACTACTATGTCGCAAGTAATGAAGAAATAGCCGACCCTGATCGGTACATCCTCAACAATGCCGACTGGTCTCTTGAAGGTATGGTCCGCCAGTTCAATCCTCATTTTGGTATGAACCATGTCGGTTAAACCCAACCTTTGCATGAAGCTTAGGGGCATGAGGCTGATGTTGGCCCCTAAGTCGGCAAGTCCTTTTCGCTCAACATTGTCCCCGATGGCAAACGGGATCGTAAAAGCTCCAGGGTCTCTTCTTTTGTTTAGCAGGTCAGGCTTCACGAAGGCTAAGGAAGCAGATGCTAGGTGCACGGTCTCAACCCTTCCTCCCCTTCTTCTCTTCGTGATAAGATCCTTGAGGAACTTGGTGTAGGTCGACATCTCCTCCAAGGCGTCAAGGAAGGGGACTTCAAGATGCAATTTCCTGATCGAGTCCATGAACCTTTCGTGACACTTTTTCAGATTTGCCTTAATCCTATAAGGAAATGGCATCCTGGGAGCATCAGGATTCCTCCCACCAGATAGCTCATCGGAAGGCTTCTGTGCAGGCTCTCGAGCTTCTACTTGTCTACCTTCGTACTCTGCCAGAATCGCTCTCCCAGGCCTTGGCTCAGGTTCTGGTCCAGCTTCATCAATGTGTTCCACTGTCTTCCCAGACCTTAGCACTGCCATTCTGGCAGTTTCAGGGTAGGAGAGTGTCTTTTCTGCAGGGTCCTTTCTCAGAGAGGCCATCTGGGCCAAACGTTGATCGACCTTGTGTTGACGCATCTGCAGACTCGCCATCTGGTGTTACATGGAATTCAGAGCTCCAGGACTGGCTAGCGCTCCCTGTGCCAGCTGGTTGATGATAGTGTCTTGTCTTTTTATGTAAGCGAACAACTGACCAACCAAGCTGGGTTGGTGTGAAAACTCTTCTCGGCCTTGACGTTCACCCTCAAACAGAGATTGCTCACAGCGAGACATGGTGTATGAGCTCGACGGAACAGATTGTTGTTCTACAGAGTTCCTGAAATGGCACGAGAAATCAACTTTAAAAAATAGAATTATTTATTTTGTGCAAAGAGTAATGTTAATAAAATAACAAAAGCAAAGAGTGATGTCAAGCTCATTTCTAAGCTTGAGGCACGGGAGTGTAGTTAGTGGATTCGGATTTGTCAACAGTGTCGTCTTCCTTGTCCCCGGCAACGGCGCCAAAAAGTTGACCGGCCTAAATCGCGCGTTCTAAAATTGGAGGCGGGTTTGAGTTAGTCGAGCTTTTACATTTCTAACCTGAATCCTTCTAGGCCCCCGCAACTTTGTTTACGGGGTCAAAGTAGATATACGGGGTCGAACACAGGGACAAGGGTGGTAGTGTTGAGAACTCAGAATTGACACACTACACTCTAGCAAGTATGAAGAGATAGTAAATTCCCCAAGGGGAATACAACAAGATGTCACAAACAAAACAACGAAAACTATCTACAACTGGATCTATAAGAAAGATTTAAGGTTTTAGTCACTTAGCAGTTTTTAGGAGTTTTCATGCAACAGAAACAGAAAGGTAAAACTAGAGCTAGATCAAGGTACGAAGTATAAGACTTCAGTAAAACAAGCGGTAGCAATAACATCCTGCACCCCTCCTCTCAGAGCGGGTACCTCTAACCAAGCATCAACATCCCTCTCGAGGTTGCTGGACTTAAGTTAGAGTGGAATGTTACTGAACAACTCCGTCCCAGGCACTCTCGTACTCTAGAATCGGACCAAACACTAGAGCCACAACACAACTCTCGAAGTTGTTGCGATGGGAAAACACGATTCGGTAGCTAAGCAAAATGCGATCCAAACATGCAAACTAGAGTTCAGATATCAAACATAGCAGTCATCCAACATTTGCACCAAGCATAGAGCAGCAAGTAATTAAGCTTTTCCATTACCATAAACATTAAATGTCTTAATACATTGCATAAGTAAGGAATTAAAAAACAGAATTAAAGATAGATGTCGCCTTCTTGATGTAGAAGGACGGCAGGCTACAACGGCTCTCCAGCCCGATACCGGTCAGGGGCCTAGCCCGATACAGCAGTGTCGGGCGGCACACTATGACGGCCGACTGTATCGCTCAAGGATCATGGCTGATACGCTCATGTCGGGTGGCGCACCCTCTCGGGCGGCACGCATGACGGGCGAAGCGTATCGGGTTTGATATCTTGTCGGGCATAGAGCGACGCGTTCTACTGTCGGGCACTTGTGTCGCTCATCAACGTTGGCCGATATCGGCCTGCAGTGTCGCCCAGGACGGTCCTAAGTGAATAATCCCCTCCCTCTCGGGATGAGGAAGAGCTCACCTAGAGTTGCCCGGCACGAGCACTGGGGCACGATACTCTTGCTCTCGTAGGTTTCCTCCGAAGATCGCTCAAAGTTCCCAACTGTCCGAACTGTCTTTTTGACTTCTTATAGCTGCTAATTATAGGTCGCAGTTGGGGGAAGTTATGGTGCTCGAAGCGCCATGTGTCCTCCTTATTCACGGGTCGGTGGGCGGCCGATACTAGTATCGCTCGGCACAGGGGTGTCGACTGTCGGTCACGTGACGGGCGGCGCCTGCCGGCGGGTGGCTGTGTCGCACGACAAGCTTCGGTTGTCGTGGCGAATTTGGCTCCCTGTCGGGTAGAAGATGTGTCGTTCATCAGTTTCTTTTTGCACGACATCCCCTTGTCATGCGTCGTTGTGTTGCTCCACCCTGTCGGGCAGAGGTCGTATCGGGTGTCAAGAAGGCCGAAAGCAGGTGGAGCTTATTTGTGGGCCGGGACGGCCTTATTGACGATAAACGTACCAAAATGAGGAAAAACTCTGCAAAAAATGGAAATATTGGATTAAGAGCGTGATTTGGCCAATTATTGCAAAAATACTTATAAAAGAGAGGAAAATAGCAGAAAGGGCAGTTTTGATAACAGAATAAAGGGCAAAAACATCACAAAAATTGGTGTTATGAGGGTCCTTATAGTCCCGATGATGGTTTTGTAGGTTGTGCGATATGCCCATAGTGTGTCATCTATCTTTAATGCCCAATCTTTCTTTGAACTATAGATAGTCTTTTCAAGAATATTCTTCAGTTGCCTATTTGAAACCTCTACTTTCTCAGATGTTTGAGGGTGATAGGGTGTAGAGATCTTATGAATCACACCATACTTGGAGAGAAGGTTGTTGAATTATTTTTCAGCAAAGTGTTTTCCTCCATCAGAAATTACTGTACGTGGAACTCCAAACCGAGGGAAAATAATCTTGTGAAAAAGCTTAATTACAAATTTGGCATCTGGTGCTTGGGTTGGAATAGCTTAAACCCATTTAGACACATATTCACAAGAAACAAGAATGTATTGATACCCGCAGGAAGATGGGAATGGTCCCATGTAGTCCACTCCCCATACATCGAACACTTCAACCTCTAAGATAGAGTTGAGTGGCATGTCGTCGCGGTGGGATATGCCTCCTGTCCTTTGGCATCTATCACAAGATTTGACGAATAGATTGACATCTTTGAATAATGTAGGCCAATAGAAACCAGCTTGAAGTATTTTAGCAATAGTCTTTTCTCCTCCGAAATGTCCTCCATAAGGAGAGGCATGGCATTCAGCAATGATATTTGGGACCTCCTCCTCAACAATACACCTCTGGATTAGCCCATCACTTCCATGCTTGAATAGCAATGGGTCATCCCAATAATAGAATTTTACATCATGAAAGAATTTCTTCTTTTGCTGATACGCCAAGTTTGGTGGCAGTTGTCCAGTAGTAAGAAAATTAGCGACGTCTGCAAACAATTGTGCTTGAGTGGATGACAGTGCGTAGAGCTTTTTAATAGGAAAATGATCCTCAATTGGAAATAGATCTCCAGCCTCTGTGGTCAGTCTAGAAAGGTGATCGGCAACACTATTTTTTGTACCTTTCTTATCTCGGATTTCAAGATCAAACTCTTGCAGAAGTAATATCCAGCGAATAAGGCGTGGTTTGGCATCTTTTGTTTTCAGCAAATACTTTAGGGCAGCATGATCAGTATATACAATCACCCTTGATCCTACCAAATACTATCAGAACTTGCCAAATGCATATACAATTGCAAGCATTTCTTTCTCCATAGTTGTATAGTTGATTTGTGCTTCATCGAGAGTTTTACTAGCATAATAGATGGCATGGAGTTTCTTGTCTCTCTATTGTCCTAAAACAGCTCCTACTGCATAATCATTTGCATCGCACATTAGCTTGAAAGGGGAATCCCAGTCTAGAGGTTGAATAACTGGGGCTGAAATGAGGGCCTCTTTGAGCTTGGAAAAGGCTGCATGGCAATCATCATCAAACACAAATTCCACATCCTTTGCAAGATGGAACACAGGGACTTTGCAATTTTTGAGAAATCTTTCATAAATCTTCTATAAAATCCTACATGTCCTAAAAAACTATAGATGTCTTTAACTGAAGATGGAGTAGACATCTTCTCAATTGCTTTGACCTTTGCCCTGTCCACTTCAATACCCTTGTTAGATACAACATGTCCTAGCACTACACCGGATTGTACCATGAAATGGCATTTCTCCCAGTTTAGCACTAGGTTAACCTTTTTATAGCGGGCTAAGACTAGAGACAGGTTCAATAAACATTGATCAAAAGAGTCACCGTACATGATAAAATCATCCATAAAAATCTCCATTATATTTTCAATAAAATCAGAGAATATGGCAATCATACACTGCTAAAAAGTAGCGGGAGCATTGCAAAGACCAAATGGCATACGGCGATAAACATATGTTCCATAAGTACAAGTGAATGTGGTTTTCTCTTGGTCGGGAGGATAGACAGGAATCTGAAAAAATCTGGAATACTCGTCCAAGTAACAAAAATAAGAGTGCTTGGTAAGACGTTCAAGCATCAAATGAATGAAAGGCAACGTAAAATGATCTTTGTGGGTTGCCTTATTCAAACGCTAGTAGTCAATACACATACGCCAGTCGGTAACCATGCATGTTTGTATTAACTTGTCATTGTCTCCTTTAATGACAGTTGTACCCCCCCCCCTTTTTAGGTACCACGTGAATGGCACTAACCTAGGGGATGTCACTTATGGGATAAATGATTCCAGCATCAATTAACTTGAAAATTTCTTTCTTTACCACTTCAAGCATATTTTGATTTAGGCGTCTAGGTGGTTCGATAGTTGGTTTGGCATCATCTTCCATATTTATTCTATGCATACAAATTGAAGGATGAATACCTTTTAAATCTTCTATGGAATAACCAATGACGTCTTTATACAAATGCAATTCGGCAAGCAATTTACTTTCTTGGTCATTGGTTAATTCATTATTTATTATAACAGGGGATGTAGAATTTGGGTCAAGAAATGCATACCTTAGCCCGGGTGGAAGGGCTTTTAGTTCTACCTTTTTGCCCGCTATACTTTCATCAACTTTATCTTCAACAAGTGGAGCATCTCCATTGATAGTTGCTGCTTTAGAAATAGATAGTGCTCCAGAAATTTCAAAATTGTTGAGTTCAATTATATCATCATCATAAAGATTAATCATCAAATCATCATCATATTCATTATCATTCTCAATAAGATCAATAACATCTAGCAAACATGTTTCTTCAACACGTGTCGGTGCTTTCATGGCTTCATAAACAGAGAATTCCATAGCCTCTTCCCCAATACGTACAGTGAGCTTTCCTTCCCGAGCATGAACAAGACATCCGGAAGTCCTTAAGAATGGCCTTCCAAAAAGAACGGGGTTGGAAGGAACTTTTACCATGTCAAGAATAACAAAATCACAGGGTATATAGAATTTCCCGATTTGTACAAGCACATCTTCCACTATACCTTTTGGGTATTTAATAGAATGATCAGCTAATTCAATAGCCATCCTTGTGGGCTTCAAATCCCCAAGATCTAGTTCTTGCCATAAGGTAAATGGAATAAGACTAATATTGGCACCGAGATCTACTAGACCTTTATCAAAAGTGGTATCATTTATCTTGCATGGCAGTGTAAACGATCCCAAATCATCAAGCTTTTGTGGAAGATGATTTTGAATAATATAACTCACTTGTTATGAAAGCATTATTGTTTCTACTTGATCAACTTTTCTTCTTTTAGTCAAAATATCTTTAAGGAATATAGCATAAGAAGTCATATCATCAATAACTTTAGCAAAAGGAAGATTGACATGCAATTTGTTGATTATGTCCATAAACTTCCTGAATTTTTGGTCTTCCTTCTTATTAGCTAACCTTTGAGGAAAAGGTGCAGTGGCTTTGAAGGAAGGTGGTGCTTCAGCCTTACCTTTCTCTTTACTACAATTAAGAGTGTTGGACTCCTCTTCATCAGTAACCTTCATGTTCTTCTCCTTGGATGGAGAAGGTCTTTCAATCTCAGCTCCACTTCTTAGGATAATTGCATGAGCTTGTTGCCTTGGGTTCACTTATGGTTGTCTTGGAAGAGAACTAGATTGCGGAGTCCTTTGTTGGTTTAGATCTTGTTGTGCTGTTTGGTTTTCTAACATCTTGGTGTGAGTGGAAATTCCATCCACCTTTGCATAAAGTTGAGCAGTAGAATCTTTTAAAAGCTTGTCATTCCCCCGGAGTTCCTCATTCTGTTGCATTTGTGTAGATATGAATTTTTCCGTCATAGCTTCTAGAGAAGAACCTTGGGGTTGTTGTGGCCGTTGATAACCCCTGTTGTTGAAACCCAGTGGATTTCCTTGACAGTTGGCATGTTGTTGTTGCGGTTGCTGGTGTCCTTGCTGGAAGTTTTGAGTGTTTCTTGTATTCTGGTAGGAGAAATTAGGATGATCTCTCCATCCCAGATTGTATTGGTTGGAATAGGAATTGTATTGCTTATTCCTTTGCATCCCAATAGCATTGACCTGTTCAAAGTTTCCTTCCATTGCATTAGGGCCAAAATATGAAGAAGAAGTATGTCATGCATTACCACAAGCTTCACATGTTGCTTCAGCGGATTGAATTGGAAAAGTGGTCATCTTCTCAAATTTTTGTGTAAGCACGTCTAGCTTGGCAGCAATAAGGTCAACGACATCAACAGTGTGTTTTCCTCCTTGTTTTCTGGTTGAGGAACTTGCTGTAGAGGTTGATTTTGATCCTCTACCTCCTCCCCATTGGAAGTGATTTAGTGATATATCTTCAATAATATCACAAGCCTCTCTATAAGACTTAGTCATTAATGCACCACCAGCTGCGACATCTAAAGTCAATCGGGTATTGTAAAACAGTTCATTATAGAAAGTTTGAAGTAGAAGCCAGTTTTTCAAACCATGGTGTGGGCAAAGGCGTTGAAGATCTTTGAACCATTCCCATGTATCATATAGAATTTCTCCTTCGCTCTGAGAGAAATTGGTGAGCTGGTTCCTCAAATGGGTTGTCTTGCTTGGCGGAAAATACTTTGCAAGGAAAGCATTAAGGAGTTGGTCCCAACTTTTAATTGACTTCTTGGGGAGAGACAAAAGCCATACTTTGGCTCTATCTCTTAAGGTGAAGGGAAATAACATGAGTTTAATTCCATCAACAGACACTCCGTTAATCTTGAAGGTATTCAGATATTCTAAGAACTCGGCAACATGAAGACTTGGGTCTTCATTGGTTGTACCCCCAAAATGATTCTGATGTATCATTTGCATCATAGAAGGAGCAATTGAGAAGTTATTTTCTTCTACAGCAGGCAAGTCAATGGCCCCACAGATGTTTGTGGTGACCGACATTGCAAAATCTTTTAAAGGACGGTCGTCTTCCATTGCTGGATTGCTTGGTGTTGCTACATGTTGGTTTATTTACACTAATGAGTTTCAATCATAAGAATGATCTTTTACTCAACTAGCTATATCCCGCAAGTATACGAGAGTAGTTTTAGTCGAGGTCGAACACAAGGAGCGTTGGTTAGTTAGGCGTAAGAGTTATGATTTTCAATAATCTAAATCATTGTATGCAAGATGATTGGATTAGAACAACTAAATTATAGATCTAAAACAAAACAGTAAATTATCACTTAAGAAAGGTTAAGATTCAGATTTGGAAGGATCTTAGACTTGGGATTTCACTATCACATCATAGTTTATATTAAAATATGAATTTAAACATGTTAATTAACTTGCAAAGGAGGTTTGTAGTCATCACTCACTTCCCGATGAAGTGATGATGATTTTAACTCCATACATCACTCTCGTGTATGTATTTCATTTCAAATCACAAACCTTGCTCCTCAACATAATCCCAGCCACTCTCGCGGTCAAGGACAAGTTGTCAAAAGAGTAACTCCGTACTCTCAAACACATCTTCTCAGATTATGAAAGAAAGCATAAAACATGCAAGTATGATGGCCAATCACACAAATAAGCATTTTAGATTAGAAACAAATCTTAGAACATGCAAGAAACTAACATTTAGTACGAAATTCATATGTTCATACAAGCTATGACATGGGAGTTACTCTGCCATGCCCAAGAAAAAGACTCTACTCATCCATGATAGTGTACAGCAGAAAATGTGTAGAAATTTCAGAGTTTAGCATGGTTTAGAGAAGGAAAAGCTAAGCAATACCAAGGTGTAACCAAAGAAAGGTAGAATTCTGACTTGAGGATAAAATCCTGCTTCTAAAGCTGCTCCAAACCGAGCAAACCTCTCTCCCAAGAAGCTTGGTGGAGTGAAGAAGCTCTACTGCACCTTGGAGAAGAAGCTTGGAGAAGAAGAGAAGAAGAATGGAGGTTCTTTGGCAAGGAATCACCTCTTTTCTCCTCAAAATTTCCCTCCTCCACTCTAGGCTTTCTCTGGGATGAGGGAACTGACACAAATGACCGATCATAATCGCCCATTAAGTTCCCACTTCATTTTAAACAAAAACTCATATTTTTCAAAATGTTGAAACTGTCAGGTGCACGTCGTGCAACTTTCCAGAAACTTTCAATTTGCTCCAAAATGCACTGTGCATGGCGTGTGCTGAAGAAATGCACGCCGTGCAACTTTCCAGAAACCTTTAGCTCCCAAGTGCACGACGTGCACTAAAGAAATGCACGTCGTGCAACTTTCCATAAACTTTCAGCTCCCAGGTGCACGCCGTGCAACTTTCCAAAACTTTATGTTTGCTCAACTCTCCCAGGTGCACGACGTGCACTTTTGGAGCACGACGTCCATTTTTGGTGCACAACATGCATTTTTTGTGCACGGCGTGCACTTGGCTATTCTGGGCTGTTGTGTATTCTACTCATAACTTTCAACGTGTAGGTTCAAATTACATGTTGTAAAAAGTGGTATTTGTGTAGTTTCGAACCTCAAAACATGTAGATACTTGAGGAGTGATCCAATAAGAGATAATCTGATATATTTCTCATTATTTCATTACAAAATATAGTACCTACAATCCAAACTATGAGACAAGTAAGAATAGCTAAAAATATAGAATCTAGCATGAATGAGAGTGATAATTGAGTCAAAACAACATGAATATGCAACCAGACATGATCCAAAAGATGATATGATTTGTGCACATCACTACCACAGAAGGTGAAGAAGATGGTGGTGGTGATGATGGTGACAGTAGAGTACCTCCTAGTAGCGGTTGTTCTACTCTTCTTACTCTTCTCAAGCTTGAAAGAGTATGCTCGATTTCAAGGTCTAACAAAGTAGATGTTTGAAGACCTCATTGTGAGCGACGCATACAACCCCAAAAAATTGCAAAAGGAATTTAAGAACACAACTAAAAGGTATATGAAATTTCGAAATATGGAAATGATGATCTAGTCTCGAATATTAATTAGTACTTATTACTCCAATTAAATTACTGTAGCTCCCCGGAAACGGTGCCAAAAAACTTGTTGGCTATTTAGGCTAACGAGTTTCAATCCAAATAAAGGATAGTTTACCCAACTAAACCAATCTCCGCAAGTATATGGAGGAAGTATAGTCGAGTTCAAACATAAGGATCTTAACTAATTTAATTGAGCGCAACAGCATTAAAGTTCAACAATCTAGATCGATTTTAAGGAGATGAAAATGTTTGTCTAAACGCAGAGAATTTAGATTCTAACAGCAAAAAAAATTAGATTTTTAACTAGCAAGTAAGAACTACTAAAAGAAGCTTGATTTTAGAAAATAGGAAATCTTGGACATTAGGATTTCGTTCACACATCATAGCAATCAAAGGAACACAATAATTTAAACATACATAAGTTCTTATTTCAAGGAAAGGTTGTGTTGCATTTCACCTCCCGCTGTAAATGCAACGATCGCAACCTAAAACAACACTCTCGTGTATGAATTTTGCTTTTGATCACAACCTATTCCTCAACTCATTCCTATATACTCTTGTAGAAGAGAAAGAGTTTCTAAGAATAGCACCTCCATGCATTCCTACTTATCTTCCCAGATCAAGTAAGAAAGCAAAAAACATGCACATAAAGTGGCCAGCAATACATGCAATAAAAGAGTAAATCGGTACATTCATGGTAAAGAAACAAGAAACATAGTATTTAGTATGAAATTACTTATTCCATACATTCTATGACATGGGAGTTACTCTCCCATGTCCAACAAAAGAAGAATTACTCGTCCATAACCATGTCTTGCAGGTTTGTTACAAAAATTTCAATTCTAAACATGATTTAGAAGGGAAAAGATAAAGAGAACTAAAGATTTAACTACAAGAAGGAAGAATTCCGGCTTGAGGATGAAATTCTCCTTCTTTAGCTGCTCTAAGATGAACTAGCTCCTTTCCCAAGAAGCTGCACGAAGTTGGGGAAGCTTGGCTGCACCTTGGAGAAGACAATGGAGAAGAAGAGAAGAAGAAATGGCCTCCTTATGCAAGAAACCACCTTAGATCTCTCCAAAATTACCCTCCTCTATTCTCCTCTAGCTCTGGGATGAGAAAAACTTCTCAAATGACCAAACATAACCATCCCTTGCCTTCCCTCCTTATTTAAAAATCAAATTCTAAATATTCGTATTTCTAAAACTGCCAAGTACACGTCGTGCATTTGAGGTGCACGCCGTGCACCTACAGTGCGGTTTGCATCAGGATGAACTGCGCACGGCGTGCGCTGAGGATATGCACGTCGTGCAACTTTCTAGAACTTTCTTTGGTTGTTTACATTCCAGGTGCACGTCGTGCATCGGCATGCACGTCGTGCGTTTGGATTCTGGTGCACTTCTGGAAACTCGCACGCCGTGCACTTTTTTCGTGCACGCCGTGCGTTCTTCTAGTTGGGCGAACAGAATTTTCTCTGGAAAGGTGCACGTCGTGCATTCTGCTGTTACAGCAGAATTAAACTCTGAATTCAGCTCTTTTTGTGGCAAATCTGCAATGCAAGTTATGAAATAAGTAGAATAACAAAAGATGGAAAAAGTAATGTGAAAAGAGACCGAATTATATCAGAATGAACCAAATTTGTGTGTGATAGCATGTGAAAAGATAATATATAAATCACACAACAAAGTGCAATTTGGGGTTTAATTAATCTTTCTATAAACAAATTCCCACTTAATTTTCATTAATAACATACCTGATGTGAATTCAAGTTCCAATTCAAATGAATTTTATCAAGAAAAATATTTAGTTCAGTTTGACATCTCAATTGGATATAATTACCTAACTTTATGACTAAAAAAGGAAAAAGGGAAAAGTTGACCCTCAAGTTTTCACTTCTCTCTTCCCTATATATATTCTTCTTAATTCTCATAATTATTAGATCTCTTTCTTATATGGAAATTGGGAAGGAAAAAAACCATATTTAGAAGAAAAAAAGTGAGCACACATGGCCTTCTAGAATCAATACTAGTGGAAATTAAAAAAATTAGGATCATTAGAAACCTTTTATACCTCATGATGTATGCCTCCACATATTTTTTTATTTCACAATAGGGACATATGATGGAATCACACATTTTTCCATATACACAGACCCTAGAAAATAGCATATTTTGCATCATACTACTTCTGGAGGTCCTAATTCCAATTGGAAATGAGTGTAGGTGCTTTCCAACACCCTAAACATCATTCATTGATGTTAAACCTTTGGTAAGGTATGCCCGTAGAGCCAATCATGTGATGATTGACATGGCATATACAGTAAAGGATTTGACTAATACTTATAAAGGAAAGCTTCCAATTCATTATGTTTCATTTAGTTATGAGATAATGAAGAAATATTATGAATGTCTAAAGAATGACAATACTCAATGGCATATATTTTCAAGTATGTGACTTGGAATGATGAGATCATACTGAATGTTAAGAGTATGTACATTCTTGTTATGTCCCTAGTCAGTTGTTACTATGGAATGTAGATAGGAACCAATGACACATAAGACTAGAGTGTGGGTTGATTGGTGACATAATCTCATAAGTCATGATATGGCAATCAAACCAATCACACAAATACATGTGAGAGAACAGTGTATGGGACAGACCCCCTTGAGAGTAACACATAGAAACCATCTTTGATGGTCATAGTTAGCTCTCATAGTGAAGGTTGTGATTGTGATTCTTAGACTTGAAATCTCTACATGTGTCACATGTCGTTGGGTACACTTTGACATCATCAAACATAGTCTTGAATTATGGGTTGTTATAAATGTGATGATTGAGTGACATTGACACATAGCGATAGATTGTGGGTGATAGATATGGGATTTTCCCCTCCAACTGGAGTATGATATCCTGGCTACTTGTTAAGCGAGACTGAGAAACACATGTCCATGCACATGTGAATCAATATATGATACTAAGGGCACATTATCTCAGACAGTTTGCTCCTAGTTCAAGAAACATAACATGAACTTTGAGAGGATGAAGAGTCCATGCCTTTAGTTCACTCTGGATATCAATGAAAAAGGAATTATACAATCACTGCAACACCATACACATAGTGTAGGTTTAAGTTATTCTCTAACTTTCCAATCACTTGGATAGCATTGATGTGTGATTAGGCACCACTCCTTGCTTGTAATGTCATAATCTAGTTATGTACATTCACTACCAATGTGATAAGGGACATATATAGGAACTCATCTAGAAGAGGAGTTTATCTTGAATAATGATTGAATTGATTATGAAAGTGTTTAGTTAATCAATTCACGCAACAGATCGATAGATTGGCTGACTGGACTGCCAAATGACCATCTCAAGTGTCAAGACGGTTGTTTTAGCAGCCATACAAGCGTCTCAAGTGTTGAGATGGCAGTTTGGGTTGTCAAGCTTATTAGAGTTCAAATTGGCTAAGTTCTGCCCAAATTTAGGTGTGTACTGACCGGTTCATTCTGATGAACTAATCGACTCAACTCAGGTTCACCATATGGTCGTCTGGGTGAATGATATGGGCATCTCGCATGGGTGAGACAGCTTCGTTGGGCCGAATGAAGGTTTTATATGTTTCCTGAACTTTTTTGATTTTACATTACTTGAGGTGCTGGGAAATTAATATGAAATATTAATTGGAATTGAAATTTCCAAATTCATGTGGGATTGGGAAACTTCCAAATGACCATCTCGTAGTGCCAGACAACGTTATCGCGCACCATAAAACTATCTGGGTGTGCCAGATGACTGTTTGGAGTGTTGCAGGATCTTTCGTTCCCTTCCACTCTCATACAATCCCGTACAAACTGGGAACCCTAACCCTAACTCCGCCTATAAATAGAGGGGTATTGGGGGCTTCCCAGAGAACAACAACACAGACAACTGAGAATCAGTTCCTCTGACAATTGTTGTCCTCTTTGGTTGTGGTAACCAAGAGAGCCGAAAAAAGTCCTACCCGACAAGGGAGGAATTGCAACGGGAGAAAAAAAATGAGGATCATTGTTGTGGGAGAGAAAGTTGGTGACTAGTATGCCAACGGGAGGGACAACTCCTTTTGTCTGTTCTAGTTGAATGACAAGATTTCTAATTGGTCCATGTGGACTACTCTAGAAACAGGTTTCCTTTGGCTACTATTCGAAGAGCAAAGTCAGCTTACAGTTTGTGGCTAGACCACAAGAGCCGATGCAGAAGTTGTTCATGTTCATTGTTTGTGGTGAAGAATAGGAGTTACTCAACCACCATCCAAGAGAAACTTGTTCACAGTTTCGTTGAAGCAAATTTTGTCATTGGACTTTCTCCAGGACCAGGTATAACTCATTCAACCATCCTTCCTATTTCATAGTAGTTTATGAGATCTTGTTGCAATGGGAATACAGATAGATAAAAAAAATCTACTGCTATACGTTGTGCCTATATTTCCCAACAGTGGTATCAGAGCCACGTCAATTTTATGATTTAGGATAATCAATATGATCAAATTTTTTGTTTAATCATTTATTTATTGCATATGATGTGAATATTTAAACTGTTTCATATGTGTATCTGATCAAAGACTACATAATCCCAAATTATATATATATATATGTAATTTACATGTGTCGCCCTAAAAGAATTTTTTATGGTGGATGTGTAGCATGGTTATGGCCTAAACCCTAAATCTATGTGTCAGTGGATGGAATGGTTTTATTTCTAGTTTATCTCAGTCTGCGTACTGAAGCTCTACCTCCCTCTTCTTATTGTAAATTTAATTTTTTACTACTTTTTCTACCCTCAAATGTAACTCGAGGTTCCTCTTTACAATGGAATAAAGTATAGGGTAGTTTTCTTTATCTTGCAACAACGAGGAAGACGATTTTTGCCTGATGAGATGATTTGTTTGTTAGATGAGCCAATCATTTGGAGGACCATGGAGGATAGAATGATGGAGCAAGACGGACACCTGGTGGGCCCAACTGACCATTTGGAAGGAGTGAAAACATCGGTTGGACAGGAGGCCAGACAACTGTCCCGGAGGACCAACGAACTGGATAAGAGGCGAGATGACCGGTGCAAGGGTGGAACTGATCTACCCAAATTGACAAGCATAGATCTACACCAACATTATGTTCATACATATGATGTGATGATTGACCTAGGTGGTAGTAATTCCTTGTGGCTCCAAGGAATTACAAATAGACATGGCCATAACCATCGATTTTTTTACATATTTATGTGGTGGGATATGACATGAATATGATATGTACTATATATGTGGTGATTGGATATAGTATATGTATATATATGTGATATATAAATCCATCAAACAAACATATTAAGTCTAAGATGCCTTCTGTTAGAAACACACATGAAAATCTTGATTAAAACCAAGAATATATTTTCACAAAGCATGGTGCACGTCTATCTCGTAGAAGTGTGATAGTAGATATGTAGATTTGCACAAAGCATGGTGCATATCTATAGTATTGGCTATTGGGTCAGCCTTAACTAGTGATTTGGAGAGACCAAGTCTAGAGGCATGTAGATGATCATGTCAAGGAGTTTCACATATCATCTATCCAAGAGTTGCATATGAAGAAATTGGCATAATTTCCTACCTAAAGAATCAAGTTGGGGGCAAACGGCAAAAGGCAACTCATGATTTGAAAAAATTTGGATCTTAACTCATTAGAAAATTGTTCACTGCAATTCTTTGAACTGATACTTGAGGGATTTCAATTTGAACAAAATAATGAGAATGATAATTAATTGAATACCTAACTAATATTGCTCAAATTTCACCAAATCCAATCAAATCAAAATTGATTTTTTGAAAAAATTGCAAATTATTTTGTAGAATCAAATGGCAATGAACAACAATCACTTTTCTTTTTTATCAGTCCTTGAGAAGGACAAATTAACTGGGAACAACTTCCATGACTGGTTCAAGACATTGAGAATGGTTCTCACATAGGAGTACAAGCTCTAGGTCCTGGAAATGCTAGAACCAGAGGAACCACCTCAAAATGCACCAACAGATGAAAGGGATGCTTACAAGATGCATATTGAAGATGTTGTGGATGTCAAATGTATGATGTTATGCACCATGAACCATGAGTTATAAAGGCATCATGAAAATATGAGTGTGATTGAGATGGTCACACATAACAAGAACATGTACCAAGATCAGGCAAGACAAGAGAGATATGATGTCTCTAAGACGTTGTTCAAATGTAGTATGGTAGAAGGTGACCTATTAGGTCATTGTCTTCTCAAGCTCATTGGGTATGTAGAGAACCAAGGAAGAAGAGCATTCCCCTTAGGTCAAGAGTTGGCCACTGATGTGATTCTTTAGTCTCTGTTAGAATCATATAGTCATTTTGTCATGAACAACAATATGAACAACTTTGACAAGCCATTGAGATATCGTTTTTGGGAATGTTGAGAACAGGTGAGACACACATGAAGAAAGACAAGCCCAAGTCTGTGATGATGATCACCAAGAAAAAGTAGAAGTCTAAAGACTAAGGCAAAGCTAAGAAAAGTTCTAAAGCTAGCCACAAGCCCAAGTCTTCATATCTCAAAGCAAAGGGAGGTGTAAAGAAAGTAAGAGGTGATTACCACCATTGTCAGCAACCTGGACATTGGAAGGAATTACTCTAGTTAGAGGAATTAAAGAAGAACAAGGAAGGCTATGAGGCCTCCACTTCAGGTATAAATGTTATAAGATAAAATTTTATTACTTCTTAAGCTTGGTATGTGATACCAAACAGTGATCAGACATACTAATGCACATGATCTGGCAAGAAGTAAAGGCCTTCATGAAAGGACAAAGATGGACAAGGCGGGGCAAGAGTTGCGGAAGTTTATTCTACATTTAAATTTATCTTAGCCCAATGGGCATGTAATAGATTTACTAGAACTTCTATTTCATTATGACATCAAATAGAAACATTTACTTTAAATAATCTTGTATGATAAGGATGATATATCAATAAAGTAATGTATTTTTGTTTCTATTTCAAAAAGATATGATCTTACATGGCGCCCAAGATTCTAAATGATATTTGTATAAAATATATTAAGATGAATGTTTAAAACATTAATACCAAAGGATTATAATTGATAAACTATCATTAGCAATGGTCATCTAGGACGTGTATATAAGAATGCATGTCTAGAATACATATTGATGTTAATCTAGATTTCGTTCGTTATTGAACCTAAGGAAGAATGCAAAGCCTTATCTACACACAATTTGACATACAATCCTTCACTAAATGTAATGGGAGGATAAGCCATCCATTAGACCTCATACATGTGATGCGTGAATATCTTATAGTATGAATGTTATAGATAATCACTTATACTTCATCTCATTTACTGGTTATATGATGATATGTACTCAATAAAATGGAGATCTCTTGGAATGTTCAAGGAGGTTATAAAGGAAGTATGACTTTGGTGAAAGTATTAAGAAACTTTGATGAGATCAAATGCTAAAATACTTTACATCGATACATTTCATACCTTCAAAAAAAGGACTGTGATAATGTATCACGAGACAAATCCATCTAAACATGATGATGTGTTAGAATGAATTATACCATGACAAATCATGATATGATTATCAATTAATCTTATCTTCTTATCCTCATAAATATATACCTATCACTAAATAATATACCATCAGAATGGTTTAAAAGACATCATATATGACATGAATTGTGAATGTCCCGATATGTCTAAAGGATAGAAATCTACATTAAGAAAGTTGTTTCTTAGAAAAGGTTTATCCACAAACCATAATTGTTGAATGTTACTATTAATCCCAATCCAATAACAAAAGTGTTTTGTTGATAGGATAACAAAATTCCTAAAGAATCAGTGGGAGTAAAAGAACTTGAAATGTTCAAGGTCAACAAAGACCTACAATGAAAACTAAGAGTCTCATGTTCATCATGTAATATAGAACAAAATAGTTGTAGTAGAACACATCCGAGATTGGAGGATTAGGAATCCAACAATTCATATGGGTTGGTCATAAAAGGATGATCCAACTAGTCAACTAGAAGCTATTTCATAGTAATATGGAATCCATGTAAGCTAACAAGGTAGGACCTTGATAGTGCCACCTAAGGGGTAATCCCCTAAAGGGTGCATAAGGGTCTTATAAAAAATACCTACATGGATAACGTAAAAGGAAAGATTGGTCAAATAATAATTTCAAATCAAGTTCAAGTTGTTGAACATGATAGAAATTCATTTACCAATTGTCATGCTTTTTGAGGTAGTTAAAATCAACTGTGAGATTTAGCATATGAAGATAGAAACCAGATTTGTCAAGGGAATACTTTAGAGGATGTGTATGTGACACAACGTAAAAGGTTTCATAACTTCAAGAATGCAAATAAAGTCTATAAACTACAAATTTCAATCAAGGATTGAAATAAGCATCTCAGAAATGGGATCTTTTGATTTGACAAGATAGTCAAAGAGTTTGACTTGAATCGAGATAAAAGATACAATCTATGATTACAAAATATTTAGTGGGAGCATATAGGAATGTTGCACATATAATGAGGAATAACATCTCAGTATTGTGAATATCAAGATTTGGCATGGATACTCCTTCAAAAATGAAGGATTAAATGAAACATCTAATGAGATAAGGATTAACACCTATGAGACAGTTCTTGAATGTTTCACAAAAGAAATTTTGAGTACATACAATAGCAGTGTGTTGAAAGAGTTCAACATGAATGGATTCAGTAAGTGATAATCATGATTAGTCTCTCATGAACCGTATAGTCTGATTCTTAGGAAGAATGGAAATATCATGAAAAAGATGTCATATGATGGATCTATCATGAATGCTATAAATATACTTAAATCTTGTATGTATTGGACATGACAAGATGATAATAGTTCCAATAAGGATTATTGGAAAGTCATTAAATATATCTATTATTACTTGTGAAGTACTTAAGGATGGATTTCTAGTCAATACGGATAGCAATAAAACGAAGAGTTGGATGTAAAGGGTTACATTGATGCAAGATTTCATAATGACGATATGATCGTAATATAATATGTTTTAAAAATGAAAAAATGTTTGTAGTTGGAAGGGTTCCAAACTAATAGTATGTTCTTAATATATTTAAGAATATCAACGGTTTAATTTTTTCAAAAAAAATTACTTCATCTTTAAAATCGACTGAGGTGCACGGTGCCTCCGGTACACTCAAGTGTACACTAGCCTGACTCTCTCTCTCTCTCTCTCTCTATATATATATATATATATATATATATATATATATATATATATATATATATATATGGTATACAAGGTTAGGTCAAAAATGTGGTTTATAGATGTTGCTTTGATACTCATAATTATATTAGGACTCATAGTTTAGGCTTATCATGAAAATATGTCATTCCTATACTATTGAGTTAGGCCAAAGTCGAAAAGCATCAAAAGTACATTATTTCCATAGGCTTAGGGTTATACATGTAATAATTATGTTCTTAACATTTTATTACTATTTATAAGTTAGGATTAAAATTATTATTTGGACCATCAAGAAATTCGTGATACACATACTAGTTTCCTAGTTATATACTCATTACATACTTCTCTTCACATATATGCATATAACATAGTGACATAATCATATTACCATAGCAACCCCTTATTCAAGGTTGGGGTGATTATAGTTCTTAATTTGATTGTCTAGGTTCGGATGACGCACAATATTATATTAATGGATAGATTATCCATCATTGTACTAATAAAATTGGTCTATATGATCAAATTGGAAGCATTCGATAATCTAAATCAAAATGGTTGAGTAGTATTTCAATTTTCTTTTGAACAAGAGATTGCAGCCATACGAATATCAAAAGACCGGGCTTGAGGTAGATTGGACTAGAATCAAATGGACCAAGGTCAATCTTGGTGTGTCAAGATGACCCCGATGATTCTCGTACAGGTTAGGGAGAAGGAAGAGAAGTGAAGTTGATATACCATGTATGTACGTCGGGGGAAATATAGGAGATCCAAACCACAATAGGGAAAAGAAGGGAGACTCACACCCCTCACACAGATCTCATAAAAACTCACGAGCCTGCCCCAAAGTGGAAGAACAGGTCACAGAGTGTGGAGCAAGGCAACGACATCGTTGTCAAAAGTGAGGAACAGAGCAGGGTTAGAGGATATGAGTGTGAGGGATATACCTCCTCTCGAGGCACCTTGGATGCGTGCGGAGGAGCTTCAGTAGGCTCTGCAATGCCCTCACGCCGTGCTAGGAAGGGTCCACCTACCTGGAGCTACATGACAGTAGATTTGTAGTTTGTTGTTGTCAAGCTCCTTTGAGGATAGACCACCACAAGCGATCGCGGCTTGAAGGGAGGGTGGCGTCCGGTTGCAGGTGCCTCAAGTATGGTGTAGTAGCAAGGAATTGAAGAAAGATGGTCTAGAGGTGGAGAGTAGTGGAAGACGGGTGAAGGTAGAAGGCAGTGGTGTGGGCCCTATCTCGAGGGTGGAAGGTGACAATTTGAGGGAGGTTGAACCCTTGTGGATCTCTTCTTGAGCGATGTGGATGCCCGCAGGGTCAAGATTGGTGCTAAATAGCCATTAGCTATATTGACCAAAGGAAGGACAATGGCAATCTTAGGTCGTTTTCTGTTAGGTTTATCCTAGGGTTGATATGAGGGGTCAGATGATGTGGATTCTTCTCCAAAAGATTATGGGGGTATCTATTTCTAGAGTGGGTGAGTAGATTGTGAGATTTTTGCAATCAAAGGAAACAAATATTGTTTGCTAAACATATGAAGGTAGGGGAAGGTGACTGACGACTAAGATTGATCTGGTTCAAGGTGGATCAGGTTAGACAATCAGGTAAAAAGAGGTTGGAGGAAAAACAAGGATACTAGTTGATTTCCATTTATTATTATTACCCATTAACTTCCCAATCTCATTTCCCTTATCAAATAAAGTCCTTTTCATCTTAAAATTTGACCACATGCTTCCAATAAACTCTAGAATATTCTCCTATAGTTATTTTCTGAGTTGGGATACCAATTTAATTAATATAACTAATATTAGATAGATATTTGATATTGCATAACTAATTATTTACAAATAGATAAATATTGAAATTTTGGATTTCCTCATATTTACACATTGTATTTGATTAGGAAAAGTTTTGGTACAAAATCACAACCAATATTATTTAAAGTGACCCTTTATAAGACGTGACCATAAAGGATGTAATATTAGGGAAATTGAAATGATATACCTAAAAAATGAGGATGTTACAATCGTCATCCCCTAAAGAAAATTTAGTCCTCGAAATTTAGGAGTTAAAGATCTCTGGATATTTCTTTAAAATCTCTTCTTCAATTTCCCAAGTGGCTTCCTCTAGATTGTGATTTTTCCATAAAACTTTAACTAGGGCAATGCCTTTATTCTTTAATTGCTTTGTCTGAGTATTGAGAATCCTCAACAGAATATCTTCATAAGATAGATCTTTTTTTATCTCAATAGGTTCATGATGGAGAATATGGGAACTATCCTGGACATACCTCCTCAACACCGATGCATGGAAGACATTATGGATTTACTCATAAGAGGGTGGTAAAGCTAGACTATATGCACTCTTGGCTACCCGTTCAAGAATCTCAAAAGGATCAACATATATGGGACTGAGTTTGCCCTTCACCTAGGATCTGGCAATGGACTTGATGGGTTTGAATTTTAAGAACAGATGATCCCCTATAAGGAACTCTCTAACAGATCTGTATGCATCAACATACTTCTTTTGTCAATCTTGAGCTGCTTTCATCCTCTCTGTAATGAGTGCCACCTGATCTGTATAAAGATGTAGCTCTTCGCTCCTTATTAAGCCTCTCTCACTAGGCCCATGCCAGAGCAAAGGTGACTTGAATGGCCTCCCATAGAGGGCCTCATATGGATTCATGCCTATGCTTGCATGGAAACTATTATTATAGCAAATTCAGCAAGTGGAAGGTACTTTGCCCATGAAGCTCCCCATTCTAGGATACAAGCTCTAAGAATGTCTTCGAGAGTCTCAATAGTCCTATAAAACTGACCATCAGTCTAAGGGTGATAAGTAGTATTGAAATAAAGCTTGGTACCCAATTCATCCTAGACTTGCTTCCACAGCTTCAAAGTGAACTTTGGATCTCTATCAGAAACTATGGAGGAAGGAACTCCATGCAATCATACAATCTCCTGGATGTAAAGTTTAGCCATGTCTGAAAGTGTAGAAATAGTCTTAAAATCAAAGAAATGAGCACTTTTTGTCAAACGATCCACAACTACCCAAACAACATCAAATCCCTTCTGGGACTTTGGCAAACTGGTGATGAAGTCCATTATTATCTTATCCCATTTCCATTTAGGAATCTCTAGTGGTTGCAACAAGCCTTTGGGACTCTAATGTTCAGCTTTCACCTGTTGACATGTGAGACACTTAGACACAAACTCTACTATATCTCTCTTCATGCCCTCCCACTAGAAGCCTCTCTTTAGGTCCTGGTACATCTTTATAGAACCTAGATGAATAGTGTACCTCGTCCTATGCGCTTATGATAGAATCTTCTACTGCAGTTCAGAGGTAGGTACCCATAACCTATTCTTCATCAATATCTCACCTTCCTTGCCTTTTGTCATGTTAGCATCATTATTTTATAATCGTCCGAACATGCAAGGAAGGTTAGGACTACTTTGTTGTGCTTGTAGAATCTCAAATATTTAGTCAGGTTGAATTGTAAGATGTGCCATCTTTAACTCTACCTCTTTGAGTTGTGGTTTCCACTTTGCTAGGGCATGTATCATCTTCCATTCATCAATGATTGCTATTGCAATGACCACTTCCTTCTTCCTGCTCAAGGCATTAGTTACGACGTTGGCCTTTTCAAGATGATAAGAGATAATGAAGTTTTAGTCTTTTAGGAATTCAATCCATCATTCATGCCTCATGTTCATATCTTTCTGACTCAGAATATACTTGAGGCTCTTATCATCACAGAAAATCTAGAATTGTGTATCGTACACGCAATGCCTCCAAATTTTCAATGCATATAGTAATTGCCAGTTCCATATCATGAGTGGGGTATTTTTCCTCATGTGATTTAAGTTGTATGGATGCATAAGCTATAACATTGTCCTTATGCTGCAACACACAACCCAAACCCATCTTTGAAGTGTCACTGAAAATGACAAAGTCATTGTTCCCTAAAGGAAGTACAAGTACAGGTGCTGAAGTGAGCCTCCCTTTCAAGGTATCGAAACTCTATTCCCACTTATCACTCCAAATGAACTTGGCATCTTTTCGTGTGAGTGTTGTTAGAGTATTTTCTGTAGTAGAAAAGTCTTGAATGAAATGCCTATAGTATCTTTCTAACCCCAAGAAGCTTTTAATATCAGGAGTAGTGGGGTAGCTCAGTTCATCACAGATTCTACCTTTGTCGGATCAAAATAAATGTGACCATCAGATATTATATCCAAGGAACATAACCTTGTGAATCCAGAATTCACATTTAGACAAATTCTTGTACAAGTGATGTTGTTGAAGTGTCTCGAGAGTGATGTGAAGGTTTTCCTCATGCAACTGGTCATTATCAGAATAGATGAAAATATCATCTATGAAGACAATAATGAAAGAATCCATATACTAATGAAAGATGTGATTCATCAGGTCCATGAAGATTGTGGGGCATTAATGAGGTCAAAATACATGACAAGGAACTTGAAGTGTCCATATCTAGTGTGGAAGGCAGTCTTCTCTATATCTGAGGGTTTGATCTTCAGTTGATGGTATCCACTACGTAAATCTATCTTTGAGAATACCTTCATTGTCTTTAACTAGTCAAACAAGTCATCTATTTGTTGCAATAGGTACTTCTTCTTTATTGTCATCTGGTTCAACATCTGATGGTCGACACACATACAGAGTATCCTTCTTTTTGACGAAAAGCACAGGTGCTCCCCAAGGGGAAGTACTAGGATGAATTTAGCCCAGATCGAGAAGTTCATGTATCTGCTTCTTTAGTTTGACGAGTTCAACAGGCGCCATCATGTATGCGCCCTTATAAATGGGTGCATTGCTAGGAAGGAGGTCAATAGAGAATTTCAAATCTCGATCAGGGGGTAGACCGGGTAAGGCCTCAAGAAAGACGTCAGGGAATTCATTCACTATGGGGATTTCATCAAGAGGGTTCTCCTTTTTAGCTATAATCAATATGAGATAGGTCTGACACCCTTTCTTCTTTAGCTTATCTACCTGGATAGCATAAAAAAGAAGTCTTTGCGATGCTTCTTCCTTACTTTAATAACAAAGGGCTTATTGGATGGATGTGATATGATGACTCACTTCCTTATATAGTCTAGGAGTGTGTAATGCTCATGGAGCCAGCTCATGTCTAGAATAATATCAAAGTCATTTAAGGTCATAACCATAAGGTTAGTAGGAAATACTCTCCCTTCCAGGGTAATCCCAACCCTATACATCATCCTCACATGTACACTAATATGTCTACTAGCTATTCTAATTTTGAGGTTAGTGTGGAGATCTTCCAAGGTTAATTCTAGCATTGAAACTAATGCAGTAGATATGAAAGCATGTGATGCACCTGATTCGAATAGGACTTTAACAAATAATTGTCTATTAAAATCCTTACCTTCAATGACCTAATCTTCATCTGCCTCCTCAGTATTCATGGCAAAGATCCTTGCATGAAGTTTATCCCTTTGGTTGTTCTAACCTTGATTTTGATTGTTGTTGCCAAACTTATACTGCATCTTTGGACAGTTGAGTTTGATGCAGCCTTCCACACTACAGAAGTAGCATACATGTCACCCATACTTGCATTCCCCATGATGAGATCTTTGACACTTAGGGAAAATTGCAGCTTGTGGACGTTGTGCTCCTTTTGCTATTGGTGGTGGTCCTCTCTATGTTGGTGGTCCTCTTGGTCCCCTCTATGATGGGGGTCTCATCCGGATGCCTTTCTCTTATTCTGCACACTCTAGTAGTAGTTGTTGTTGTTGTACTGATAGCTACTTCTAGAAGATCCTCCATTCTTCCAATTTCACCATGGGTGGTCTTCCAACTCCAGAGTTGCTTCTAGTGCTTCCTGCATTGTCTTGATGTCGCGGCCCACCAGAGCATAGCCAAGGTTCGGATTCAGAACGCACATGAATTTCTTATCCTGATGTGCCTCATCTTTTGTTAGATATTTATGTAGCATGCAGATCTTCATCGCGTACTAAATGATGGTGGAGTTGTATTGATTGAGGTATTTTAACTCTAGCTCTTTCTTTTCAACCATAGCCTCAGAGATGTAGCAACTCTAGAAGGCAGTGGTGAACTCCCCCAGGTCAAAGGTGCAACATCGGGTCCTTTGGCATTGGTGAAGTTGTCCCACCAAACTCACACAAAACTTTTAAAAGATGGGTCCCAAAATGGACCTTTGAGTGCTCGGGTCATCCCAAGTTGTAGAAGCAGTTATCAACATTCATCAACCACTTCTTTGTTCGGGTAACAACATTAGCCTCAACCTCGCCAGAAAATGTCTCTTGCTTGATCTTTAGAAAGTCAACCAGGGTTAGTTCTTGGTTTCTTAGAAGTGGTTGTGCTACTCTTGGGTTAGTTAGGGCATCTGGAAGGGCCTTGATGAGGACATCGAGAGGAGGGTTCAGGTGACTATTGGCGTTTGAGCACCCCTACCCCTTGAACCATAGGAGCTCTCCTCTCCCTCGGCATGATCATTTCCCTTTTTCTTCGGGGTCATCTATAGGGAAAAGGGACATAAGGATATATCTAAATACATCAATCAGTAGTAGTTATTAAGAGGCTCTGATACCAAATTGTAACGTTTTCCCAATTATTATTCACAAATATTATATGTGGAAGTATTGAATCTTATCTATACTTAAAACATGGGCAACCATCACATGTATAGCATACTAAGCATTCAAATAACCAAAGTAACTGAGTTTAAACAAAAGTCTGACATTAAAAAACTAAAAGTATGGGAATAACAATCCCAACATGAGTAGGAAGAAAATAACTAAACTCTAAACTCCAAGCTGGAAGGTTCACCTAAGATAATATCCCACCAGTGAAAGATGTCTCCTGAGTCTTGAAGTCCTCGAGCTAAACCTCAGACAAGATGTTCACTATCTACGGACGTCGCGTCCCCAGCCATGCACAAAAGAGGAAAATCTAAGAGTTAGAGTAAGTGGAAAGAAATCTATTGTAACAAGTATAATATCCATAAGAGATTGAAAGATATACTGAAAGAGATTAAACATCATTTAATTACTCATTTTATCTTAGTGGCCACCATTATATGATAAGTCCTCCTCTATTGACACTGAGGTGTCCTCTATGGTGTTATGCACCCTCTGTTGGCATAATGTGCCCTCTGTTGACACCAAAGTGTCCTCTATGGTACAGTGCACCCTCTGTTGGGACTACATTCCCTCTATGACACACACAATGTCCTCTAAATCATCCCAAGACTATATGGTGAGGACTTATCCTATAATGTATATAATTAATGTTCCCGTGACATTTTATATCTATGTTCTTAATTTCTTATCTTTGATTTGTATCTATATCTCTTAGTCTGTATGTATGTCTCTAAATTTGTATCTATTGTCTTTGAGTTTAGATCTCTATTTTGAATGTAATCTAAATATGTGATTAAAGTTTGTAACTCTGTTCTCTAGTTCTATACTAACTCAAAGCTTGAGTCCATGTGTATAAACGGTATTTTCTCTTATATTCACTATTCTAAATCTCATGATCTTATTCATGACAACTAATGTCTTGCAATATGTCTAAAAGTATGAAATAAGATGAACTATATGAAAAAGGATATTCCGAATCAAAGAAAATTAGACATCATGTCTAAATATGAAGTGTGAATCTGATTTCTAGGGCATGGCTCACTTACCTGTAGTATGCCAAGCTCCTATCCAATCTATCCTTTTGCAAAATGGATCCAACTCTTTCCTAAAAAAACCAATGGTTTTATCAGATCGTATATCATATTTTAGGGTCATAATTTCATTATTCACCAATACATGCATTTAGGTATATATATATATCATCAATGTGGTTTTTTAGGTGTCGCTTTGTTACTCATAATAATATTAGGACTCATAGTTTAGGTTTATAATGAAAATATGTTATTCCTATACTACTAAGTTAGACCAAAGTCCAAAAGAGTCAAAAGTAACTAATTTCCATAGGTTCAGGGTTATACGTGTAATAAATTTTGTTATTAATATTTTATTACTATTTATAAGTTAGAATTAGAATTATTATTAGGACCACCAAGATGGTCATTATACACATACTAGTTTCCTAGTTATATACTCATTGCATACTTCTATTCACATATATGCGTATGACATAGTGACTTTATTGTATTACCATAGCTCCCCTTATTCACGGATGGGGTGATTACATTTCTTAATTTGATGGTCTAGGTTTATATATACAGATGAGGCATAGTATTGTATTAATTTATAGATTGACCATCATTGTACTGATCAAATCGGTCTATATGATCAAACAGGAAGCATCCAATAATCTGGATCAAAATGGTTGAGCAATATTTAAGTTTTCTTTTGAACAAGATCTTGTAGCCATACGGATATCAGAAGATCAGGCTCGAGGTAGATTGGACTGAAATCAAATGGACCAAGGTCAGTCTTGGGGTGTCAAGATGACCCCGACGATTCTCGCACAGGTCAGGGAGAAGGAAGAGCAGTGAAGCTGCTCTACCATTTCTGCATATAGGGGGAAATGTAGAAGAATCAAACCAAAACACAGTAGGGAAAAGAAGGGGGACTCACGCCCCTCACACAGATATCAGAAAACCTCACCAGCCTGCCCCGGAGTCGAAGAACAGGTCGCAGAGCCAGTCATGTGGAATAAGGCGACGACATCGTTGTTAAAAGTGTGGAACAGAGCAGGGACAGAGGAGATGAATGTGAGGGATATACCTCTCGTGGCGCCTTAGATGCGTGTAGAGGAGCTTCACTAGGCTTCGTGATACCCTCACGTCGTGCTAGGCAGGGCCGCACCAGCCTGGAGCTGCTTGACGGAGGAGTTGCAGTTCGTTGTTGTCGTCCTCCTTTGAGCACAGACTGCCACGGGCGGTCACGGCTTGAAGGGAGGGCGGCGTCCAGTTGCAGGTACCTCAAGGATGGTGTAGTAGCAAGAAATAGAAAGGATTGTCTAGAGGTGGAGAGCGGCGGTGGACAGATGAAGGTAGACGGTAGTGCTGGGGGCTATCTCGAGGGATGAAGGTGACAAATTGAGGGAGGTCAAACCCCTGTGGATCTCTACTTGAGTGATGTGGATGCTCGCAGGGTCAGGATGGGTGCTAAATTTCCATTAGCTATATCGACCAAAGGGAGGACAGCGGCGATCTTTGGGCATTTTCTACTGGGTTAACCCTATGGTTGATATGAGGGGTTGGATGACGTGGATTCTTCTCCATAATATGATGGGGGTGTCTGTTTCCAGAGTGGGTGAGTAGATTGTCAGATTTTCACAATCAAAGGAAACATCTACTGTTTCCTATTAAAGGCCAAAGGTAGAAGATGGTGATTGACGGTTGTGATAGATTTGGTTCAATGTGGATCAGATTATACGGTCTGCGAAAAAGAGGTCAAAGGAAAAATGGGGATATTAATTGATTCCCTTTTGTTATTACTTGTTAACTTCCCAATCTCGTTTCCCTTATCATATAAAGTCCTATTGGTCTCAAAATTTGACTAGACATTCCCAATAAAGTTCAAAATATTCTCCTACAGATAGTTTCTGAGTTGAGCTATCAAATTAATTAATATAATTAGTATTAGATAGAGCTTTGATATTGCATAACTAATTATTTACAAACAGTTACATATTGAAATATTGGATTTCCTCATATGTACACATTATATTTGATTAGGAAAATTTTCAGTACAAAAATACAACCAGGATTATCTAAAGTGACCCTTTTATCAGATGTGACGATAAAGGATGTGATATTAGGGAAATTGAAATTAAATACCTAAAAAATGAGGATGTTACACCTAATATCCATATATAAATATGCCCCCACCACTAGTATAAAAATGATGTATAACGTCACATTTTATGTCGTCAGTTGTTGCAAAAAACAGACGTCCATACTCTATGACGTCGGCATATAAACTCAACTGACACCTATGTGTGACCACCGGCTGATTTACAAAAGACACGGGTATCGCTTTTCTTTAACGTCCGTTGTTAATAAACCAAACCGACGTCCAAAATCACAAATGAAATACAATTTTTCAGA